>JAFKAC010000139.1:0-125826 GCA_025766275.1 Lactarius indigo | reverse complement strand
TGATGTTGTGGCTCGTGCTGACGAACCGGAACAAGACCTCAATGGCTACACCTGCGTCCACCACAATAACGAGCCTCCCTGCCTCGAGTGGTACTGGTACTACGAACACAAACTCTACTTCTTCCCAGCTCAACATCCCCCAGTCCGCCCCTGCTGGTCTTCTCACCATCACACAACCACCACAGACCACCATCGCCTTTTTTAAAATTGCCCAGTCCCAGCCAATCACTTTTGCATGGAACTTCTCATATGTCCTCTCAACACCCTCTCAACTTACCGTCTCCGCTGTCTGTGAGAACGGCAACACCTACCCTGTAGGTCCAACGGATGGCGTAATACCCGGTACCGCTACCAGCGTAGTCTGGGACGCATATGCCTGGCAACAGAGCCACCCCAACAGTCCACTCGCACAGGCCACTTACACCCTCGAGATTTTCGACAATCGGGGTCCAGGTGCAGCGAGGGCCCCTGGGTTGCTTTCACCAAACAACGCTCTTCAATTTGCACTCTATACCCCGCAGCCGTATACCCCGATAGCTTCCGGTCAGAGGCCGCGGCTTTTCTACCCTTCTTCTCTCAATACAGGCTGATTCTTTGGTTCGCAGGTTGGCAATGCACCGGTTGCAACAGCGGTGCCATTACGGCCCATCCCGCCTTTCTCAGCGTCTGCCTCACCATCTTAGTCATGTTCGCATCTGGACTCGCGATCCTTCGTAGTTCTGCTCGTTAGCTATATCATTGGACCTTATAGACTTTGTTTTTTAATCTCGCTTACCTACATATTCGGCGGCACGGACAGACCACTTTTGTGTCGCTCATTTTGTTAACGGTCGTTACGAACAGAACTCCCATCGTTACATATGAACATTGCATATCTCCTTAAATTGCGGGTTGTGAGTATGGTACACATACTCATTTTTAAAATTCATTGTGAAGTTCGCCAGGTGAGTAACATTGGAGAAAATGCAATGGAACTAGGTGAGGTCACTGCAGTACGAGCGTGCGTGCAGCCTCTATGGCTCTTTCCGATACTACTACCACAAACGGTCTCATTTAAACCATCTCCGCGCCCTTTCCACAGGATCTCAGCTGAGCCGTGAAAGGTCCACTGGTGTGTCATGACCCCAAATAAACTTTTCGACCCGAGGCATATCATCACAGGCGGTGGTCCAATTGGGCAGAACGGATATCTCTAGCCATTGGGTCGCTAAAACCCGGCCACCACTAACATGTAGATCAACTCACTCGCCTGATTCCTCCCCCTGTGCAAAGGCCTATCCGAAGATCCTACTGCTACGCTGATGACCCGTCCAGGCCTTCCAAATAGGCGAGTAGAGCACATCAATCAGGAACGGCACATTATCAAACCTGACCATTCTCTGTATGACTATCGCCGATATCCTTGGGGGTATTCTTGACGCCAGCTACGCGTTGCAACAATGATCTTGACCTCCGCAGACGGCCGCCGCCGACCGACAGTTGCTACAGTCGCGTCATTTTCTCGCATCAACATCAACGTGCGCCAATCTTTCTGCCAGTGCCCCTCTGGACGGTCTGTCGCGTGCTAGTAGTGCTATAGCTTTAATTTTTACCTCTTGGAATTTTCGTCCGAGCAAGATCTAGTCTCGGCAAGCGGCCAGTTTCTTCGGCGCTGCTCGAAAATGCGTCGTAAATCGCGTAGCGGCCGTGCTCCACGTGTTGCAGATTGCGACCACGGACTGATTGCGGTGATTTCTTCAGGCCCCATTGGCAGCCGACCTCATCAACTCGGACGTGACGCGGCCACGACCGTCGTATGCCAACAGATATATTGACAACACCGTCCCAATGGGTCCATCGTGCCCTACAAGGACGTCTCCTCCGTTGCGCGGGCTCCGTGGACTCGGAGCGCTAAGAAGCACCCAGGTTATTATACTACAACGTACTACGGCATCGTTTCGTATTGTGTCTCTTGCTCACAGAACTCGTAGGTTCTCGTCAACGGTCAACTTCGCCACACAAAGGTCGTGTGCGACGTTCGGTCTCTGCCGTATCAGAAGTCAGCTATCTACACCCACGGGATAACTTCTCAAACGTGTCGCAGGGTAAAATCTGTGGTTCACGTTATTTATTTTCGACACCCGCCCTTTCGTACCATGATGTCTCTCTCAGTCTCCTCCTTTCCGGAGGCGCACTCGAGGCTCACGACCAATCCAACGTGGGGAGAAGGGACCTCCCCCATTACCAAACGATGGTTCTTCGGTGGCCGACTCAACACGGGTAGCGTATCTTTCATGAAGGGCATCCGACACATAGGAAAGGTGCAACTAAAAAGTAGCGTCACCCGTCGAGCACCCAAATCGCAGCCTCAAAACCCAAGTCCTCCTCTCCCACCCAGATTCTCTGTTAGAGCCTCCACCATAGTCATTGACATCATCGCTGTCCCCCACGATGACGGACGCCAATCCTCCACAGACATAAGCCATGACACTTCCATTCCCGATCCCATCCCCTGGCCCAGGTGGCGTGCCGTCCCACTTCTCGTAAGCTGTCCCCGACCAAGGGGAATTTCCTCAGGCGCTGGCGGAGCGGCATCGGCGACAGCGCAGCAACCTCTTACTCGAGTTGACTCAGAGGGTGCCGTAGCAGCGTGCAAGGGTCCCATCTCACCCTCCTGGCAACCCGAGACCGAGGAAATGGGCCTTGTATCCGACCTTCCTATTGTAGTCCTTACCCCTGCCGACGGCTCGGATATGACGCGCATATTGCTCGGTGGGAACTCCAATCTGCTGCGGCGCGAAATCAGGACTTCCATCCGCAAACGCTCCCTCTCGAGTCCGTCAGGCAAGCACGTAGGCAGCAGGACCAGAGACCTGGCGGCGCCGGCGCCGCCAAGTCCACCCCCTCTCCTCAGCATGGACATCGCCCGGCTGCGTTCGGGCTCCCGACCGACCCCGACACCGCTCTTAGTAACCACCGAACGCCGCCCCAAGACAGCCCCAACCACCCGCGCCACCAAACCTGTGGCCCAGGCGACGACGCCGGTGCTGCTGCATAGACGACCCACGGGCCCTCGCTCGACGCGCGACGGCGACGGCAATGCCTCTCCATCTAATATATCCCGCTCGCGCTCGCAGCCCCAGTTGCGCACGGCAGAGGCCGTAACAGGCGCAGCAAGAAACGGCACAGCTGAGGCCGCGGACGAGCAGCCCATGCCGTCCCGCTACCGCACCGGGTCGCCCCCTGGCCCATTTGCCATATACGTCAAAACGCCCGAGGTGCTCCAGGAGGCGCCCGCGGTGCGTGCCTCTCCGCAGGGAGGAGAGCAGCGCCCGCGGATTGCATACGAGATTGGGAATGCGGCGCGGCCGTTGGCCCTGGTCGACGGCACGGACCCTGGAGCGGCGTGGGAGACGCACAAGATGGGTGTGGCTGCGAGTCGACTGCGAACGGCGCGTCCGCGGATGCCTTATGGTCCGCGTCTGCGTTAGGACGTGTTCTGTATCACTCATTTATAGTCTCTTTGCTGCTGTGCTCTGACTCCCGTATTGTGCCACCCACTTGTACTTGTCTCTATGTGGGGCACCTCATAGTCCTTTGTATCATCGGGCACACCCGTAGTACCCTGCTGCCGCCAAGCTCCAGTTCTTGTTTAACGTATGAGCCCGACACACAACCCATCTAGTTATATTGACATGTGCTCGTACGCAATTCCTCTACTCCTGAGGAGGCCCTCAATGAGTTTCATGCCCTCAAGGATCTTCTCTTCCTCTAGACGTCTTCCAACGATCTGCACGCCAACGGGTAGGCCATGCATGTCGTCGGCGTCATAGCCCTTGTAGGCATCCGCCTCGATCTTGTTACGCGGCCTGAACGCGGGCGAGAGTACGTCCAGCTTGCGATCGACGCGCGTGACGGGCATGACGCCCGCAGAATAGTCAAGCTAGAATTACGGTCAATCACGTTGTTCAGGCCACGAAGAGCTCAGGACGATACCGACAACATTGAACAGGAACGTATACCCACACGACTTCCACTGGCGCCTGCTGTCCCCGTTTCTCATCGCCGGGAGTGCGTTGGGCACGGTCAACACAAAGTCGAGTTTCTCCCGCTGCCAGTACTCGAACCACCGCGTTCGGTACTCCTCGCGCTCGCCGATCAGCGCGTAGAACTCCTGGCCGTCCTTCGCGTGCCATCCCTCGACGACGGCGGCGTAGACCGCGTCGCGGAGGACGTAGCGGTAGAACCAGGCGTAGAGCGTCATGACGACCCGAGGGAGCCGCAGCGCGAATAATCCAGCGGCTACCCCCGGGTCGTTGGACTCCCACCAGCGGATGTGGGAGGACGCAGTTATGACTGCGGAGGCGGGATTTACTGATTTGTCGAGGTGCACGGATAGGGGAGGAGCTTACGGGCGTTCGCCATGAGCTGTGATCCGATCTGCAGAGCCCTGAGCGGACTGGGAGGGTCACTGTATTCGAGAAACAGCGAGATAAGTGCAAGGGCGGACGTGGCCAAGTTGGGAATACGAACATGACTGTGACCTCGTGCCCGTCCTGCTCCAGAAGGGACACAACGGTTTGCAAGGCACGTCTACATGCTGGAGACGGCGCCACGACGCCTGTGTAGAAGTGAGAGTTTGCGGGTAAATAGAAGTGAGGTGTGGCGCGAACCATCGTCCCATAAGATCCCCAATTTCATTTTCTTGGGAAGGTTTATCGTTCGCCAGGGTATTGGGATGCACTAGTGGCCATCAGAGGGACCCTCTAGGACGAAAACGCCAGCATACGGAATGATCGTACTCCCAGGGTTTCATGCCGACAACGGCGCGCCAGAACGTCTCTAGGTCTTCCAGAGTCCTCGTCATGGGGGAGTATACGGACGGTATGCCCTCCTGTCCGATCATGGAACTCGCGTTCCCGGCTTTGAGGAAGCGATGCATGGAAGCCTTGATCGTGTATATGCCACTGTAATGCGCGGGGACGCGAACGGAGCCCGCCACGTCCGTCCCGATGCCCAGCCTCGAGCCACCAAATGCAAGGAGCGCCGCCTCGCCACCTGTAGAGCCTCCAGGAGAATGCCTGCTCGAGTATGGATTCGTGGACCTCCCCCAGACATCGGAGCACGATTCAAAGGAGAGTAGGGTGATGGGGACATTCGTTTTGACGAACGGGTACGCACCCGCGTCGCGCAGTAGCCGGACGATTGCCGCGTCCTTCGAGAAGGGCACCATCCAGTGGGGAGAGGAGAACCCGATGCACGAGGCGAAACCGGCAACACCGACGGTGTCTTTCATGCTGACGGGCATTCCAGCGAGAGGGCCAGCCCGGTTGCAGGTCCTCGCCTCCGCCTCTGCCTCAGATATCATAACCTCGGTGAGACAATTCGTCTTTCGATGGGCATCGAGAGCCTTCTTGCTGTAAGCAAGCAATACTTCCTCAGGTTCGATGTCGCCGCGTTGAACGTTGGCGACCAATAAAGCCACGTCCTGATTGACGATTTCCTGATCCCGGGGAGTTATGGCGGAATGATATTCGGGCGACAGATTAGTTATTCGATCTTGCCGCTCGTGCTGCTTGTCTCGACTAAGAAAGAAATCACGTCAAGCACTGCAGACTTCAAAAAAAAAAAAGAAAGTATTGACCATGCTCTCCAGTGTGCCAAGTAGGGGAATGGCATGGCGAAGGAGGAAAATACGTAACATGAGAACACATTGCGATATCTGAGAACTTCTAGTTGGGACACAAGCAAGCGCGGACTGCCACTTGACCATTGCCCTTTTATAGGAATCGAACGACGTCCCCTCCGCGTCTTCATACGATGGCGACCGCTCTCCAACGTCCCCTCAAAGGTTCGCGGATATCCACCTTCTATCCCATCAAAAGCGTTCCGGCGCTCTCCACCCTGGACAGCGCCTTCCAGCTGCAAGAGTTCATCTCCCTAACAATCCGCTCCGACATACACGACGTCTCTGCCATAATATCGGTCCCAGATTCTCGAACCAATGCAGAAGGTGGGCCAGATGACAGCAGCGCCGCCCTCACCGAAGACCCCGACGGGGAAAAAGACTCAAAGGGCGAGTTTGCCGTCGACGAGGCATGTTGGATTTATGAACAACTGAGGTACGCCGAACCTTTGTCTCTCGTTTCTCATCGAAGCTTATGACACGTCCACAAAAGACGGCTCGCGCAGGACCTTTCTCACCCATTAATCACCATGTTGCAGCAGGAATGTACGCGTGCTACATGCCCCGAGATGAAAGCCGGCGAATGGATGTACTTATGCGTCGCTCACGGCAACGACGGCGCAATGGAAGTACGTCTCTGCTGTTTTCAAATAACGAAGAAAAAAAAAAAGAAATCTCTAATGGTTGTAGCAGCAATGTTGCGCCATCGACTACATTCTACACACCGTAGACAGCGCAACAGCCCTTTTGAACTCGCCACGAGCGTTCCCATCACGGTACGCGTCATATTAGCACCTTGCCTTCTTTTCGGCCTGTTTAGCCCCCCTCAGCATCAACATTCCCCCTCCCTCTCATCGACACTTTGGCTCGCTCGCTCGCCGCCTCGGGCGTATCTTCGCTCACGCTTACTTCCACCACCGCGAGGTCTTCGAACAAGCTGAGGCCGAATCCTCGCTCTACGCTCGCTTCCTCGCGTTAACCTGCAAGTTCGAGCTCGTTCCTCCCGAGTTCCTCATCATCCCAACGCACTCCACGACGTTCGAGGATGCTGAGCCACCTCGCCTCCTTGCTGCCGCCGTGGACCCGCAGCATCCACCGGGGACAGATGACGAGGGCGACGACCGTGGGCGGGGCGTGCATCGAGGACTCGGTGTGGACATCCTGGGTGGCGTCGACCGCAACCCGAGTCCGCGGAAAGGCCGTACCCGTACTGGGACAATGGTATTCAGCGAGGCACTCATCATGGCGGAGGAGCTGGGCAAGGGCGGCGGTTCGCCAAGCCCCGAACGCGACTCCATTGCACAGCTCGCAGCCGCCGCCGCGGCGATCGAAGCACATGAGCAGGAGACCGATTTCGTGCATGTTGACGTGGCGGACCGCGCAGAAGAAGAGGAGCCGCTCACGGACGAACAAGAACTTCACGCCGATCTGCAGGAATCTTACGATCATGACCTGGATTATCCGGAGGGAGAGCATGTCGCTACACTTGCCGACGTTGATGCAGATGTGCATGATCCAGACGCGGACGATGCAGACGTGCACACAGAGACCGGCGAGGACCACGATCACGAAGACCACGACCACCAAGGCCCTGAACAAGACGTCACGGACGACGACGCCGAAAATATAGACGCAGAAACTCACGAGGAAGACGTCGACGAGGGTCCAGAACACGACGTGACCTCTGCACACGAGATTCCCAGCACCACCATTATCGAACTTTCCCCTGCTGACGAAGCTGATACCCCAGAAGAAGAGGACGCGCAGGAAGAAGACCTGACAGAGGCGGTGGTCGAGCCCCAAGAGGATGACGCTGCAGACGCCCGTGAGGTGGCGGAGCAAATTGCCCCGGAAGAGCTGCAGGAAGAGCCGCAGGAAGAACAGGCGGATGTGGTTTAGCTCGAGGTATTTATGTTTCCTTATGACGCGACGATGCCCTCCCAAACAGAGGCGAATTTGAAATCGGTACGCCCATATGTATTTCCATCTGTAGGCAACCTGTTATGAGGAATTCGTCTTGGGGCGTTGACAAGGCGTCTTATCACCTGTGGCTTGGCAATGCGACGTTGCGATTCTAAGGGCGGAGTCTCCCCGATCACAGGAATGAGATCGATACGGAGGGTCGTACACGCGGCTGTACTAGTACTCCTGGACGTCATAACAAAAAGGTAAAGCAAACACGTCGCAAACGAAAATTGGTGATTATCGTGGTCACACCTAAATGTCATAACGAAAAAATAAAGTAAAAATAAAGAAATGCCTATCATAAACGCAAACTTGAACTGGTGTTCGTCCCCTTTTTTAAATCTCGCTTGTATTGCCCTCGGGCATCAGGCTAAAGTCAATGCAACCCAAGGAATCTTTCTCAACTGGCTCTAGCGACAAAACGGACACAGAGTGTCAGAGTCAGTACCCAGTAGCACTAATTTTGTGAAGGAGTACCCACGACGTTGGACATCCCATATCGACACTTGGAAGTCTAGATCCAGAGGTGGTGTTATTGGCCGTGATAGCTCTTGAGCATTCTCCGCGTCTTCAAACAGCGGGATGTCCTCCCGACGCCTTTCGTCTTCCCACGTAAAATATAGGCGGCGCTCCGTGAGCTGAACGCAGCCCAACGGACCCGGATACGACTGTGGCACATCCAAGGCGTTTTCAGAGGGCTGCACGAACGTAGCCCTCGTCGAACGATTGGGGTCGAAGGTGAAAACATAGAACCCTTGCACCTTCAAGCTAATATGAACATGCGCAGTCACAGAACAAGATTGTGAAATACGAACGGTTGCCACACAGACATGTCCGTGCTTGAAATCCAGATAACGACAGGTATCCTCTGGTTGAATGCTCAGAACAAGCCCCGCTTGCTCGAGGCTGGTCTCTTCACAACAGATACGCTCAAAATCGCGAATGAACATAACACGGGTCTTCTTTGACAAGACCACGAGATCGCGGCCGTCCCTGGAGACATGGACTACGTGAGACGTAAGTATGAAATCTTTGCGTGGACCAAAGGGTATGTATGAGCAAACATACCCGCAAGAAATCCCGGAAGGGGACGAGATTCATCTAGCACTTCGGGGTTGACAGAGAGAGAGGTGGTAAACCAGTCCCCGGGTACGAGGAGGGGTCCTCCACGCGCTGCCTACACCGTACGCCGGCGTCGACCGGTATGCACAGGACCTCGTTACCACTCTCGCGCGAAAACACATGCACCGCATTTTGCTTGCACAAGAACACATGGCGCTCATTCACGTCGGCGTCGTAGAGACCTTCGAGATGGGTGTTGATGGTCTGCACGAGGGAACCTGTGCGCACATCGTGCAAGCAAGCAAGCTCGTGACTCGCACATATGAGTGTCGGGTACACAAGTCGGTACTTGTGCGCGAACTCGGGAAACCTCAGCAGCGCCCAGGGCCGAAACTGTCCAAGTGGCGCGTACTGATTGTACAACACAACTCTTCAGCACGATTGGACACGTCCATTTGCGCGGCGCCAGGTGGCGCATCGACAGCGACCTCGCCTTCGGTGAACTCACTGCTCAGGCGCCAGACTTCCTTTGGCTGGTCTTCGTGATGGTCGTCAAAGACGAGATACCCGTTGTCGTATTCGCAGCGGGCACGGGAGGGGACGTGCGACTGCGAGCGAACGTTTGAGCACCCGAGTGAATACCAATGGGTGGGGTTTAAAAAACAAATACTCTCGTACCATGGGAAGACACCACAAGAGGATGCCGGAAAAGAGGTGAACCACGTTGAGACTGCCCCAAATGCAGGTCATGATACATATCCCTCTTTTCTCGTCAACTTTAAGGTGATAGATATTAAAACCCAGAGGCGGAAACGCACGCGCGACAGCGCGCCCCTTTCTCTCCCAGTTTTTGCGTAGTTGAAATGACCTGTGGCCTTCATGATGAGAACGACCAGAGAAGTGCCATTAGTGGGTGGATATTCAAATAGACACCAGAAATGGCACAGCTGTCGTCGTATTGATGAGGGTGCGACTAACAAAAGCCCTTCCAACTCGTCGATCCAGCCCAAGGCTTGCCCGTATTCACGGACAGTGCATCCTCTAGGAACATTGTCCCGGGTTGTATGTACTCATGATAGAGGGCGGCTCTGCGAAAGATTACTGATTGGTTTGTGGTGAAGAAACTGAGCCATTGGCGAGACAGGATGGGTAAGGAAAGTAACGAGGGTATCGGGAGATTGGAAAGCACGTTAAGCGTCACCTCAGCGGGCAGACCATACAACATGATAGCAACTTGGGACGACTGTTGGTATTGGCTCCACCTAAGTAGCTGTCGAGACAGTACCCCTATTAGTTGCCGTCTCCCCTAGACGAATGACCGATTGCGCGACCGGAACTGGCAGCATTACTCCTTACCACCTTGGACACCACCCAATGTTCGGACACTTCACGTTTTTCGCTGGTTCCTATGCTCATTAAAGCCTTAGGAAATGCACGTGGTATTACCCCCCGATAATACCTACACTGGATTAATCAACACTGTATAATACATATCAGCAAACCGAACGGGTACAGTAACCGGCCGAGCTTGGGCTAGAGTGTTTTGATAATGGGGCGTGACAATGGATGACCGTCTGAACATGGGTGGAGGCGCAAAACTTCCCCAAATGCAGGCCATGATGCATATCTCTGCTTTGTCGTCGACCTTGATACGCACGACGTCGAAACATGGAGGCGAAAAAAATTGCGCGACAGCGTGCCCTTTTTTCCTCCCAGTTTTTGCGTAGTTGAATCGACCCTTGAATGATCAGAGGCGAGCAAAGAGGTGCCGCTAGTGGTGGAGAATGACTCCAGGCGCTCACGACTTGTCACGTGCACGGTCCTGGATTGAAAACTTTGGAACTCCGCTGGGCAAGGACGGCACCGGGACAAAGGGAAAGGGAAAAAGGGGGAAGGTCCTCTCACTAAGTACATTCAGAAGTGTGGTCAAGGGAATCTTCGTTGCAAAATAGACTAGTGACCAGGAGACATACACAAGAATGGCGTACAGTAGAACAGGTAGGGGAACAGTGCTCACAGCATGGGGAAGTGGTACTTACAGAGTGTATGGGTTAGCACAGGTGAGCATGGGCAAGTGAGCATAGGTGAGCGCAGGAAAGTGTGGGGAGGGTGGAAATGCTGGCGAGCATGGATGGTCGCCTGAGGGGGTGTTCTGTCGGATCTGGATACGATCGTACAAGGAGACGTATTTCCTGGACGAGAAAAGAAACCAAACCAAAAAAAAAAACAGGCAGTAATGCCTGTCAAAAACGTAAACTTGTGTTCGTCTGTGATTGACCCATTTTCAAGCCTCGTAGCAATCAGGCATCAGAGTAAAGTCGATGCAACCCACAGAGTCTTTCTCAACAGGAGCTTGCGACAAACAGGCAACAGGGTCAGAGTCAGCAGCTAGTGGCATCGGTTTGTGAAGGAGAGCCCACCGTGTCGTGCCATCCACAGCGTCACTTGGAACTCTAGATCCAAATTTGGTGTTATTGGCGGTGGAAGTTCCTGAGCATTTTCTGCGTCCTCATATAGCGGGATGTCCTGCCGACGCCTTGCATCTTCCCAAGTAAAATATATGCGGCGGTCTGTGAGCTGCATGCAGCTGATCGGATACGACCTAGGCAGGGCTTTTTTAGAAGGTCGCACGAACACAGCCTTTGACGAAAGATCGGGGCCGAAGGTGAAAATATAGAGCCCTTTCATCTTCAAATCGACATGAACATGCGGAATCACAAAAGGAGGTCGTGAAATACGAACGGTTGCCACACAGACGCGACCGTGCTCGAATCCCAAATAGTAACATGTATCTTGTGGGATACCTAGAACAAGCCTCGCCTGTTCGAGGCTGATCTCTCCACGACAGATACGCTCAAAATCTCGAATGAAAACAACACGGCGCCCATCCAATAAAAGAGCGAGATCGTGGCCGTCCCTGGAGACATGGGCTATGCGTGACATCAGTATGAAATCTCTGTGAAGCAAAGGGAACGTACCCGCAATAAACTCCGTATGAAGACGAAACTCATCCGACTTGGGGTAGACAGAGAGAGGGGTGATGAACCAGTCCCCAGATACGAGGAACGGATCCTCCACGACCTGACTGCACTGTGCGCTGGTGTCCGCCGGTATGCGTAGGACCTCACTGCCGCTCTCTCGCGAAAATACATGCACTGCATCTGGCTCGCATACAAACGCGTGGCGCTCGTTCACGTCGACGTAGCAGAGATCTTCGAGATGGATGTCGATCGTCTGCACGAGGGAACCCGTGCGCACATCGTGCAAAAAAGCACGGTCGTGGCTTGCGCATATGAGCGTCGGGTATGCAAACCGATACGCTCGTGTGAACTCATGAAACCTCAACAGTGCCCAGGGGAGGAACTGCCCACGCGGTGCGTACTGATGGTACAACGCCGCTGCGCGGGTGGACACGTCCATCTGTTCGCCGTCAGGCGGCGCATCGGCGGCGACCTCGCCCCTAATGGGACAGTCACTGGCTAGGCGCCAGACTTCCATTGCTCCGTCTACGTGGTCAAAGACGAGATAGCCGTTGTCGTATTCGCAGTGGGCACGGGAGCGGACATGCGACTGTAAGCGACTGTTTGAGCATCCAGTGGGATCAAAGGGGGAGAGGATATATATATATATATATATAATTGAAAAAAAAAAAAACTCGAACCTGGGGAAGACACCACAAGACGATGCCAGAGAAGAGGTGAACCACGTTGAGACCGCCCCAAACGCAGGTCATAATGCATATCCCTGCTTTCTCGTCGATCTTGATGCGGTGGACGTTCAAACCCGGAGGCGGCACCACACGTGCAACAGCGTGCCCTTTTCCCTCCCAGTTTTTATGTAGTTGAAACGACCTATGGCCTTCATCGCGAGAATGACCAGAATTTCCCATTAGTGGTGAGGTGGCTCTCTCGATACAGTACAGACGAGGGTGCGACTTACAAAAATCCTTCCAACTCATCGATCCCGCCCAAGGACTGCCCATATTCACAGATAGAGCATCCTCTAGTGACAACGTCTCGGGTTGTATGTACTCGTGTAAGAGGGCGGCGCTATGAAAGATTGTCGATTGGTTTGTGGTGAAGAAATCAAGCCATTGGTGAGAGAGGACCAGCAAAGAAAGTAACGAGGGTATCGGAAGATGAGAGAGCACGTTAAGCGTCACCTCGGTGGGTAGAATGTGTAACATGACAGTGACTTGGTAACTATTGTTCTTACTGGCTCCACAACTACTTAGGTGGGGCCCATACCCGTCTGCTGTAATGTGGCTCCTCTATAGAGCTTCAAGCTTCAAGTTCTAATTTACATCGACACATTCGATTTTGAATTATTGTATTCAAGTGCCCACCTCCTGCGACAAGACAATGGCAAAGATGATCACCCAATAACAGATCATCGAGGTCCAGCTTTAGCATGGCGGTCGAGCTGTTCGATGTTGACTGCAGACGCCGATGAAGTAGCAGAAAGTGGATGCGCCTGCCTCCTGCCCTCACAAGTAGGGGTAAAGTTCATATCAGTACGCCCCTATGAATTTCCACTGGTGGAAACCTAGTACGAGGAACTCATACTAGGTCGGTGGGTTGAGCAGCGCGTATCGTGAACATCGACACGTAGATGTATCTCCTGGACGTCATAACGAACAATAAACCCAAACGCAAATAAAAGAAAACAGGAAACAGGAAAGTACAGGGATGCCTGTCAAAAACGTCAACAGATGCTCGTTCACACGTTCACGATTGACTCCCTTTTTAAATATCGCTTGCGTAGTTCTCAGGCATCAGAGTAAAGTCAATGCAACCCACGGAAATTCTCTCATTCGGGTCTTACGACAAAAATGAACAAAAGTGTAAGAATCAGCACCCAATGGCACCAATTTTATGAAGGAGCACCCACCAAGTCGCACCGGCTCTTGTAATCCTTCAATTAACGTTGGTGTTATTGGCGGTGGAAGTTCCTGAGCATTTCCCTCATCTTCGAACAGCGGTATGCCCTGTCGGCGTCTTGCATTTTCCCACATAAAATATATGCGACGGTCCGTTAGCTGCATGCAGCTGATAAAACGCAGCCTCCTCGATTTGTAATTGTAGGGCTGCACAAATACAGCCTTCGGCGAAAGATCAGGGCCGAAGGTGAAAATATAAAGCCCTTGAACCTTCAAACCAACATGAACATGCGCAATCTCGAGGAAAGATGTAAAATACGAACGGTTGCCACGCAAACACGACCATGCTCGAACCCCAGATAGCAACATGTATGTGGTGGAATGCTCAGAACAAGCCCCGCCTGTTCGAGGCTGGTCTCTCCACGGCAGATACGCTCAAAATCTCGAATGAACACAACACCATGACGGCCTCTATCCGATAAGACTACGAGGTCGCGGCCGTCCCTGGAGACATGAACTATGCGTGATGTTAGTATGAGTGCCAGTGTGAACGAAAGGGTATGATTGAACACACCAGCAATAAACCTCGGACAGGAATAATCCTCATTGAGGGAGACAGAGAGAGGGGTGATAAACGAGTTTCCAGACATGAGGAACGGATCCTCCACGAGCTGATTACACTGTACGGGGGCGTCTGCCGGTATTTGCAGGACTTCGTTGCCACTCTCCCGAGAAAACACACGTACTGCATCCAGCTCGCACACGAACGCATAGCGCTCATCCACATCAACGTAGCTAAGTATCTGGAGACCAGAGCCGATGTCGATGGTCTGCACGAGAAAACCCGTGCGCACATCGTGCAAGAAAGCGTGGTCATAGCTTGCGCATATGAGCGTCGGGTACGCGAGTCGGTACGTGGGTGTGGCCTCGGGGAACGCCAGCAGGGCCCAAGGCCAGAACTGCCCACGCGGCGCATACTGATGGTACACCATTGCAGCACGGGCAGACACATCCATCTGCCTGCCGTCGGGCGGCGCACGGGCGGCAACCTCGCCCTCGGTGGAAAGGTCGCTGGCCAGACGCCAGACTTCCTTCTCCTTGCTCGTGCGGTCGAAGACGAGATACCCGTTATCGTACTCGCAATGGGCAAGGGGGCGAACGTACGACTGCAAGCGGTCATTTGAGCACCCAGAGGAATCCAAGGGGAAAAAAAACCTCGCACCTGGGGAAGACACCACAAGACAGTGCTCGAAAAGAGGTGAATCACAGAGATTCCGCCGAACATGTGGGTGGTGATGCATATCCCCGCCTTTTCGTCAACCTTGATGCGATGGACGTTAGAACCTGGAGGCGACAATACACGTGCGACAGCACGCCCTTTTCCTTCCCAGTTTTTGCGTAGTTGAAACGACCTGTGGCCTTCACAGTAAGAATAACCAAAAGGGTACCATTAATGAGTGGTAAGATAGACGCTAGAAACGGTATGGCTCTCGCGGTATTGATGAGGGTACGACTTACAAAAGTCCTTCCAATTCGTCGATCCTGCCCAAGGCCTGCCTGTATTCACGGACAGCGCATCTTCTAGCGACAGTGTCTCGGGTTGTATGTACTCATGCAAGAAGGCCGCGCTATGGAAGATTGCCGATTGATTTGTAGTGAAAAAATCGAGCCATTGGTGAGACAGGACCGGTAAGGAAAGTAACGACGGTATCGGAAGATGAGAAAGTATGCTAAGCGTCACCTCGGGGGGTAGAACATGCAACATGATAGGCTGGGTGAATTCCCCCAAGAATCTGGGACTCCTGATATAACCCGTGACCGTACTACAGTACAGTAGCTAGTTTTGTGAACGATCGTCGTATCCGGATCTAACAGTAAAGTTGGCGCATCCCGTCGCATTTCGATTCCACATTTTCGAAATGCGGTTGCAAGATTTTGTGGTCCCACCCTGTTAAATTCGACGCATGTCTGCATTTCTTGCTTACATCGTATCACTCCCAGGTGTTTGTCTTTTACGGACCATCTGTACGGTCGGAATTGTGTAGACCTAGTCATGACTCACGAAGTCACAGAATATCACGAATACAAATGCGTGATGCCATTGTGCGCCACAGTTACCCGCATTTCTGAAATGCGGAATCGAAATGCGACGGGATGCGCCAACTTTGAATGGACTTACTCCCTATGACTGTATCTGACCCCCTTTTCAGATCTCCCTCGCGTCGCCCTCGGGCATTAGAGTAAAATCAACACAACCCACGGAAACTCTCTCGATCGGGGCTGGACACAAAGTGTCAAAGTCAGCACCCACCAGCACCGATTTTTGTGAAGGAGTACCCACTAAGTCGCCCAACCCACGGTGGGAGTTGGAATGCTCGATCCGAAGCTGGTGTTATTGGCGGTGGCAGTTCCTGCGCGTTTTCCACGTCTTCAAACAGCGGGATGTCCTGCCGACGCCTTGCATCTTCCCACGTAAAATATATTCGGCGGTCTGTGAGCTGTATGCAACTGACCGAATGCGAGCCAGCGGAAACGTTTTTGGAGGGTCGCACGAATACAGCCTTCGCAGAAAGATCAGGGCCGAAGGTGAAAATATAGAGCCCTTGCATCTTCAAACCAACATAAATGTGAGCAATCGCAGGGAGAAGTCGTGAAATACGAACGGTTGCCACGCAGACACGACCGTGTTCGAATCCCAGATAGCAACACACATCTTGCGATCGGATGCTCAGAGAAAGCCCACCCCGTTCGAGGCTAGTTTCTCCACGACAAATGCGCTCAAAATCTCGAATGAAAACAACGCGGCGTTTATGAGCTAAGACAACGAGATCACGGCCGTCCCTGGAGACATGGGCTATGCAAGACGTCAGTATAAAATATCCGTGAACCAAAGGGCACGAGTGAACATACCCGCGATGAACCTCGGACGGGATTTATCTATTTTGGGGGAGACGGAGAGGGGTCTGATCAACTTATCGGAGATCGGACCTTCCACGAGCAGAGTACACCGTATGGTGGCGTCTGCCGGTATTTCCAGGACTTCGTTACCGCTCTCCCGCGAAAACACATGTACTGCATCCGGCTCACAAACGAACACGTGGGTCTCGTTCACGTCGACGTAGCAGATCGACCGGACATAGATGTCGATGGTCTGCTCGAGGGAACCTGTGCGCATGTCGTACAAGAAAGCATGCCTGCAGTTCGCGCATATGAGCGTCGGGTACACGAGCCGATACATGGTCGTGAAATTGGGTAACGCCAGCACCGCCCAGGGCCGGAATTGCCCACGCGGCGCATACTGATGGTATACCGTTGCGGCGCAGGCGGACGCGTCCATCTGCTCGCCGTCCGGCGGCGAATGGGTGGCGACCTCGTCTTCAGCGGAAAAGTCGCTGGCCAGACGCCAGACTTCCTTCTCCTTGCTCATGCGGTCGAAGACGAGAAACCCGTTATCGTACTCGCAATGGGCAAAGGGACGGACGTACGACTACACGTAGTTGTTTGAGCACCCAGAGGAAATCCAATGGGAAGAGAACTCCCGCACCTGGGGGAGATACCACAAGACAGTGCTCGAAAAGAGGTGAATCACGGAGATTCCGCCGAACATGTGGGTGGTGATGCATATCCCCGCCTTTTCGTCGACCTTGATGCGATGGACGTTGGAACCTGGGGGCGACAACACACGCACGACAGCACGCCCTTTTCCTTCCCAGTTTTTGCGCAGTTGATATGACCTGTGGCCTTCATAATGAGAGTGACCAGAGAGGTATCATCAATGAGTGGACGGACGCCAGAAAAGGCACGGCACGGCACTTGCCGTATCGACGAGGGTACACTTACAAAAGTCCTTCCAACTCGTCGAGCCGGCCCAAGGCCTGCCCGTATTCACGGATAACGCATCTTCTAGTGACAGTGTTTCGGGTTGTATGTACTCGTGTAAGAGGGCGGCGCTGTGAAAAATTTCCGACTGGTTTGTGGTGAAAAAATCGAGCCATTGGTGAGACAGAACCGGTAAAGAAAGTAACGAGGGTATCGGGAGATGAGAAAGCACGTTCAGCGTCACCTCGGTGGGTAGAACATGCAACATGTCCACGACTTGGGAACGGTCGTTCACATTGGTCGCGCGGCTCGAGATTAAGATTAAGTACCCAGGCAGAGCTGCGGCTGCGCATTATCGTACTCATCGTACTCGCATCTGGCGCAGAGTATTACCAGAAGCGGTCATCGTGCCCCCTTCTTCAGACCCGGCGTATCCTCAATGACATTCCGTATGCCCTGACCCCATGCAGCGAGCTCGCGCTCAACGCGCACCACCATCTCGCGCACCTCGCGTCCAACCTCGCCGCCGCCATTGCGTTCCCCAAAGCTAATAGCGAGTTCATCACGAGCGCGGATGAGCGTATCGCAGGCAAGGCGCAGACGTGCCGTACCAGAGGGAGGGAATGTGGATACCTCTCCACCTGCGGCGGTGCGGGGTGCTGGCTCGTCCACCGCGAGGAGCTTGCCGAGCTCCGCAAGTGCGAGGGCGCGGGCAGGATGCCCTGGCGGAAGTACCCCGCTCACTCCCGTTACGGATGCGGAGCTCGCACGGATGAGCCCATCTAGGGCGTCTTGTGTCAAGTTGGGTGGGAACGCAGCGAGGAGAAGCGACTGGTGGAGGCGGGCGAGTGCCAGAAGAGGGTGTGAAGACGGTAGCGCCTTTACGGAGGCGAGGATAGGGATAATATTGGTTGTCAGTTGCTGGGCCTTTGGTAAGTCTAAGCGCATAGACGTGAGACACGGCGGGGTACGATAAAGGGAGACCCTGACCCGAAAACTGGAGCGAGGTCGCTGTTTGTAGCGCTTCTTGGCCAATTCGCAGTGCGTCCAGTACGGCATCGGTGGAGGCTACGGCCGACTTGCATTTAACGCAGCGCGTCAGAGGATCCTCTAAGTTAAGGGTCAGATTTCGGTTTCAAACTGGTCGTCTACGTTTCACAATACCTTCTGACGGAAATGGGCAGGTGCCACCACAGTTTTTTGGGCACGCGAGGGCCTCTCTAGGGTCCGGCTTAGGTGGTTTTGAGCAAAGATCGCATTTGCAAGCGAAGTTATACGTCGTGGAGAGCGCCGCCTGCCTATGGGGCCGCGGCAGAGTCGTATCAATGTACGACGTGAAGATCTTTCGCAATGTAAATCACGTAGCCGAAAACCAGAAAACTCACGTACGTACCTCTTCACCCGGAGTTATATCCCGAATGGCGATGACCTGTGCCTCTGGTTCTTGAGTGGGATGATCTTTTGAGGAACGCGGGAACACGACTACGGCGTTCGGCTCGCACGAGTGGTTGATCAGCGCGACCGATGGAGAGACGCAGACACCCAGTGGCGCCAAAGCTGGCGAAGTGAGCGTGATAGAGTTGGTCGCAAACTGGGCAAAACGTTCCTCGTAAAAAAACCAGACCAGGGGAGTAATTTAGATGTAGGCGCACCCTGGACATTAGGTCCACAATTCCAGCTGCGTTGTTGATACCGAACGGAACGAGTTCTTCAGGAGCAGTGAGCCCCAGATAGCGAATCACCGCGTGGGCGAGATGAGTATGTGATTCTGCAGCTTCGGGGGGTAAAGACGTCCTATCTGTGCGTCAGGGTCACAAAAAGCGCGCTGTACAGTCAGGAGAAACGTACGAGACTGCATTGCGTCGATTTCGCGTGTCTAGTCAAAAGTAAGTCAGAGATCGACGCAAACGTGAGTGTATCAATACGGTACCCAGACACTATCCAATCCCTGTTTTCGCCTCCCCCATAGCACGCGGCCAAGACATCTTATGGGCTCTGCGGGTATAGCAACGTCTGGAGATGGAGCCCCCGCCGCCCATCGCCGCATCGCATCGCACTCTTTCTTATGGAGCGCCCAATCGTTGTTCTGACATGTCTGTGACCGACCGATCTCAGTATACGATCGAGAAACAGCAAACAAGAGGGAAGGCACACCGCATTGCAGTACCATAGGTTTTTGCATAACGTGCAGCGCTTCAGGCCACTCGTCGGTGCGGGAGCGATGCAAGACGAGCAGAAATGCTCCAGATTTTTGGTAGAAAGAACGTAGACGGGTGGCTTGGACCCGAATACAATCCCACCTTAAAGGAGATGAGCGCGAGGCACAAGAAGGATATTGAGTATTCTCTAATCACCTTTCGTTAAGCGTTCCTTAGCGAATACACCACGGCCCCTCTCCTGGCTGGTTCGAACCTCGACGGAGGGAGGTAATGTCCCGTAGAGTGGTGCGGGTGCAGGAGTACTCGCTATCGTCAGATCGGTGCCACTTGGTTTAGGTGAAGATCCGACATGAGACCTCGCCTCCTTGGTTTGTCGTTGGGCACGAATATCTGTAAAGGACATCTTTCGTATTAATCACTGGTGGTCGATACAAGACATATGATGACAACAAGAGCAAACATGACTTCAAGTACTACTGACTGCTCTCCTTTAGCTTAACGATATCCCTACACCTACACCATCTCATCCTCCTTCATCTGTACATCTGCATTCGTTATTGGCGCGGCTTTCGAAATCGCTTACAAATAAGATACCCCATTACTGTTGCGCGACGCTCATCAGGCTACCCACGAAAGTCAAAATCTGATAGGGACGTGCATTCGTAAGAATACAATACATCGCACTGGGAAGCGAACAGAAGCGTACCAGGCGCGGGCGAACATCAACGATGTCTTCTGGCACGAGGAAGATCAATGCGTTCATTTTTCTTGCAATCGAGATGGCCAATTTCGCTACAACAAGAACGCAGGAGTCAGCTCACTGACGCGCTCACGTCTCGCTCACCAGCCTTACCGTTCTGTCGTCGCTCCTCGTAGTCGCCATGGTCGCTGACGTTGTACACGAGTGACGGGTCCACAATTCCCGGTTTGATACCTTCTAGGACGTCCAAGAAGAAAAGACCAGTAGTTATGCCAGGATCCTTGAACGAACGAATTGACTTCCCGCCGGGCTTGCCCTTCTGCGCAGTCGCGTTGGCCCACTTGAGCATCTCGGTATCGCTAATAGCCCGGCCTTGGCCCGATTTTGACAGCGAGGAAAGTGTCTTAGTGATGCTCATCCTGTAAAGGGACCATTAAATTCGAGATCGGGAGCAATGCGGAAACGACAAACCTCATTAATTGCCATACATAGCCCAAGACCAACGTCTTGTTCCTATCGACGATGTCAGAGCCCTGAATGCCTACGAGCGACATGCCATTCTGCTTTCCAAGTTCGATGCAGTAATTTGTATTCTCGACCTGCTTGAACTTTGACAACGTGCTCTGATTCGGTGTGACGCCAATATCGACTTCCTCTTCCTCCCCGTTCTCATTGAAAGTCGCCTGGATCGGGGACGTAGGCCCACCCTTGGGCTTCGAAACGCGACGCCACACTACGACGCCAGGGTAAACTTTGTCGAATGCTTGGAGAAGGACGAGACCGTCACGCAAGTTTTCGAAAAGGTTGAATACGGCGGGATCGACGCCAAGCGAATTGAGCCAGAGAGTGAAAACGCGCGCTTCACGTTCGCCTTCTGCGTCGAAGTCCTCGACCGCGCCGTAGTCCTTAGCCTCTTGTTCGTCGAGAGGAGCAAGGCCGGGGTGTGTGTTGAACAGATTCGCCACAAAGGCGAGGTTCAACCGGGGGTTTCCGGCAACAAGCGAGGCAGGAGTCAAGTATTTGCGACATCCGATGTTCGCCGCGTTCTGCAGGACCTGCTCTGCGCGCTGCCGAAGGTCACGCGTCTGCAGCGGGGCGCGCGAGCAATCATCAGGCTTGAGTTGATTCAATAGAATTGTATAGTTCTCGCCGTCCGAGACGTCTTTACTGAAGTTTTTGACCCTGCGAGCGAAATCAGTAATCTTATTGTAGTCCACACAAACCGCCCGCACCTCCGATGCCACCCAGCCTGCTTCAGATGATAGTTGAACCACCGCAGTAAAATTTGATCGGGTGTCAACCGTAACAAATCGTCGATTGTTTCTCCTTCCTCACAGAGGCGATACAGCTCGGGGTGCAGCTTGATGTCGACCTGCGCGAGCAGGCCGCGGCGAATAATTTGCCAGATCAAGCCGAGGATGAGATGTTCGGTGCCATTGGCGATATCCGACGAGCCGATGTTCACGACTGAGCAGCCGATGGCCTTGGCCGAAGTAATGACAATGTTGTTGTTCTCGGTAATCTGAAACGCGTTCAGAGGTTTACGTTGCGTGGCCTTGTTCAGCACACGCATATCAATTGTATCGGGGACGGAATCGTTGATGAGCTTGCAGAGAATCAGACCGTCTCGGGCCTCGTCGAAAAGCTGCATCGTGTCCGTAGGGATCGGGATACGTGAACCAACATCTGTGTCGCCGTCGAGAATCTAGGTCGTCAATCGTCATCGAGCGTGAGTGTCACCAAAGAAGTCCATGCGCACCCCATTGATGTGGTTCGTAAACTCCCGCCGTTCGTCCTCGTTGATTGTATGGCTGACATTCGCGTTGGAGCCCTGTACGGTGACCTTTCCGGCCTTGGTGGTAAGAGAGGAGGTCTGAGAGCGGAGCTTGACGTTGAGCTGTGACGAGAATTAAGTGACTCTGGATGGCGGATATCGGGAGACAGGAGACACACCTCGACCCAGTCCTCCAGCTCAACCTTGCCGCTGGCGTCCACAGAGACATGTTTAAGGGTTTCGCGTGCACGATCGTACGATTCTCCGCGGCCTTGGAGGGCCTGTAATACGGTCGCCTTGTCTACGCGCCCGGGAACATCTGTGTGAAGAGCGCTGATGCGGCATGAATGTCGTTATCGCATCGAACCCACGGTAGAGATGAACGCACTTAAACCGGCTTATCAAGTCAAACATTTCATCTTGAGTGACTTCCGGATATTTCTTTTGCAGTCGAATGGCTTGCATTGTGACGAGAGGGTACGGTTGAGAGGAGGTGGAGGGCCCGCGGATTCAAGTTATGGGACTGGTCTCGGCGCCGAACTGTTCCGTTTTGAAGCGCAATTCGAGACTCGGAGATGCTGACGTCGAACAGCAACTGCTGCGCACCAATTGACTTGGCTCTTACCATCCGTACAGCCCTACCCGCAGCCTTATTATAGATGTTGTGATCAGCGCAGCAGCTTTACTAAGACGACAATGGGTTCGAGCTACCGCAGACCTTTGGCACGGTGTCTTTGACTTGTTCTTCGTGATGGATGATGACTTGCCTCTTTACTTGCCAGGATGGGGACGGTGCCAGGGTATCCGAGGATTTCGTCATTCTTAGGAGCTTACGACAAGGGATCGAAGGCACGCTTCCTACCCTCGTCCCAAAGGGCTTCGTCACATACACACCATCACTGTCCTTTTTAATCAGCAACAGCTCCGTTGAAGTGATCGCCGGTCGCCGCGACTTTCATCCCATCCCGACACCATGTCTCTACCAGACATTTGGTTTTAGTTGAGTGTCCCACTAGTCAAAGTAACTGCCTATCTCCTTGAGTCCGACCTGTCCTAACCTAGTAACTTGACATCTCATGTCTTCTGTGAGCAGAAAACGTCGAGCCGGAAGACAAGACTGGGGCCATGTACCCGACTACCTGTATTCACGTCGCAGTCGTTTTTTCACATTCAGGAATGGCATATATCGGCTAGCGACATTCTGGGGTCTCGGTTTACTTCCAAACTGCCTACCACACGCAGTCAACTGCCCGATAGGCACCCACAGACGTCCGCCATTCAAGGCGACCCACAAACACGAGGCAAGTTTCAAGCTCAGGCTCGCTTATGAAGTTGCCGCACTTGGTGGTTGTCGTGTTACGCTGCAAACGCCCGCACCGTTTCGGGGCGACTTTTTCATGCGACAACCCTAGCGACGCTCGGGTACGACCCTACTTCTGAGAAATGAAATGTCAAGCTAGAGAACGTTTCCTGGTCCTTAATCATCCGACATGTTCCTCCACTTTGCTCCTGCTATTGGAGGCCTTTTCACCGGAAGTTCGGACGACATGTAGGAAGTAATGGACGTTATGGTATGATTCTTCACTCCTAGACCATCTACCCCCATCGGAGTGCTAGTTCGTTTGTATACTTCCGATGAGCATGTCAATGGGGTAACCAAGGACGTGGTTCATCCACCGAATAGAGTCAGAACACGCCAACTCCACGACTAGCAAGATCCACCGCACGGTCCGAGCAACGACATGGTATGCATTGTCTGCCGCATTATCGGCTTGCATGTAACTCAGATTGGCGTTTTCCCAGATATATGATTTCTCCATGTTTCTGCTGGCACCCAGCTAACTTACTCTTACTTGCGCATGGAAGCCGCTGTGCTGCCTCGTGTCGGCGAGAAGGGGATTAGAAGCATCGCGGTGAGATGTGTACGTCATATTAGGGATAGTACCGAAGGACAAAATGAAGTCGAAGAGATCGAAATTACCTTCTGGAGAACGCATGGGTACCATGGATACCGTATACGTTCCCATGTAGGATCGACAGGGAAGTAGCCATGAGTCGGTGTGCTGACTCGGAACCGCCGCAACGCAATTTGTGCAATTGGGACAAGTTCGGCTTAATCTGAATGAACTTGAGGAGTGCTGTTGGTCCGACGCGCACCGCCTTGCTGCCTCCTTTGTCTGGGGTGTTGAAGTTACGACGTTCTCACATTAATAGAGGTAGGAAACGCACGGCCGGTGTGCTATCTGGCCCTGAAACAAGGGCTGTACACTTGCCCTATTCGGTTCCGATGGGATACCGAGGCTCGAGGGATGGGATGCATCGTTAAACCCACGCACTCGGCACCCTGTTATTTAATCAGCTAGTATCCATGATCTATCGATGAAATTCGATGAAATCTGAATCACGAGGTTTACCAGTGACGTCGTCGATTGGACGTCCAAAATCAGGTATGTGAGCGTGGCAACTGCTACCCCGAGAAGGTTGCGTGGTCTTGCAACCGACCGTGGCTTGGTGGTAGCTGCGCAGAGTCATGGCAAACCCTTTCCTCAGCAGCTTGCCCTCACAAACAAGACCCACTGTTGGCTTGCATGCTTTGGATGGCCGTTTATGCCTCTGCGTCAGCGCAAAGCTTACCACACTAGCTGGGGTGGGTGACGGGCCTCGTACACATCTTCGACCTGCTCAATCGAATACCTTGACACCATCTTGGAGACTGGATTTGTATTCAAAGAAAAGAAGTAACGACCCACGGGAGTTGGTTTTGCGGCACTCTCCTGGTCTAGGGTTGGACACTGTATCCTGGTGAATGGATTTTCTCCTCGCGCCCGATTTTTCGCGAGCCATGGCCCCTCCCTACGTATTCGGTTCGGCGGCGATGAGTTGGAGAGATGGCATCTATTTTCTTTCTCAAGTTCTGGACGACGCACCCGATGCCGTCGTACAATTCCCTCAAAATACAGGAGTTTGGGGACCGCTGCAGCGAACTTGCGACCGAGAGCCGTGGGAAGTCGGCGCCTGCCTTTCTCCTGTCCCCTTTGTCCTCTCCTCTACTGCGCAGACCTCCTCGGCAATTGCCACGCCACAGCCTCACACGTGGAAAAGGCCGTTCGTTTGCTGACTCGAACTTTTTGGCGCTCTTCTGTGCCCTGCGGCGCTGGATCGAGAGGGGGCACGGGAATGGGGCTCACGCTCCGCAAGACCCATCCCCCAAACTGAGCGGGTTCGACTCCTCATGATAGCTCTCATGCCATCGTTCTTCTTGTTCTCACACAATCTGTGTATAAATCCACTTGCTGCCCCGCCCTTCCCACTTGGAACAACGAATTTCCAACCGAGTGACGAGTTCCTGTGGTAGGTCTGGCTGACTTGGCGGGCCGTCATGTACATGTAATAAGAGGACGTTCTTACGACGTACCAAAGCTGACTGGGGCAATCTCTACTATGGGCTCAGAATCGTACGATTGCTTCGTGAAGACGATGCGGTAGGCCGGGTTATGTCCATTCCGAGTTGGGGAGGGTTGACGATCCGAGGTCTTCCTAATCCAGGTCAAACTGTGGTTGTGTTCAGTGTCCTTCGTCTTCTGTCAGTGTGCGGCGGTCTAGGTTGTACACGACTCGCTGGCCGATGATCATGGTCTGGGTCTGAGTTGTCAACTCATTCATGCGGGAGTTTGTTTTGCTGATCGGAGGTTGGTTGGCCGTAAGGTGTGCTGTTTCCAGCCTGTTCGTCTGCAGCCATACTGTATTGTGCCCAGACTTGCCCGCAACCACACCACATCCAGGCCGATTTGCCAATCGGCACTATTGTAGTTTCGCATTTGTCTCCCAGATCTGCCAAGTCAGAGCCAATGACAAGACGGATCTCCCCTCCCAGGGTACCCCTCTTCCCAAACTCTCGTCACACGGTCGAAGTCGCGAGGTGACAGTTCACGAAACTTCAAAAGGCCGCCGGCATCAGTGCGTCCTCTCCACAGGTTCCAGAGCGGAAATGAGCTGTCGGCGCAGTCAACGTCCGACAAGGTCGCCCTCGTCAAAGTGCTTCGCAAGAGATTTGGTTGGTGCTCTCTGCCAAAGACAGACGGACGCGAGGAATGCAATTTGAAAGGAAGCAGTATGTTTTTGTCGTAAGTTAACGTGGCCACGTGCCAACAAATTTGCACAGTAGGGTAGGTGTCAGGCCGAACAGAACGCTGTCGGGGTAATTAACAAATCAGTAGGAAGTGGGGTGAGTCGTCAAAGGCATAACTAAATAAGTTATCGTGCATTATACAGTAATAATGGGAACGAGTCGATTTTCCGCCATGCGCGGCACGGCGTAGCCATCGCCGTCAAGGTTCGGCTCATCCGACGGCGTGAGGATATCACGCACGTAAGATGCCCTTCTCCCGCAAACACTTACGTCTTCCTTCCTGACCGGGCTGTTCCAGCGTCTCCAGTACGTCCTCCAGCGTCCAGCCCCACTTGTTGCACATTTCGGCTACGACCAGCCCTCGATCCCATACGCCGACCTCGCTCTCGCTGTCTCCTCGCATATGTTCTATATCCATATCTTGGTCATAAGAGTCTTGATCGCTGTCCTCCTGATCGCTAGCGCTGTCTTGGAAATCGTGTGATGAAGGCGAGAACGTCACCGGCCACGTGTAGGGTCCTCCGTGATGTGTTTCGTCACCGAGACCGCCTAGACGGGCTTCATTAGCTTTTTCTGCGGTTATTTCCCCCACCCCAAGGATCACCCACTTACCGGATTCGACCACACGAGCCTCGTGCAAACCTTCGTCGTGGAAGTTATCCAATGAAGGCACCGGTTTTCTCTGGAACGAAGTGTCAGCTATGGGTCTCGCGGGCTGGCAGGGGCAAACTCGGCGCACCTTGACGGCATAGGTTCTACCTTCCTTTTCGGTCTGAGGTGGGATTGCCGGTAGAGCACGTTCCACCTTGTGGTCCTCCCCAGCTCGACGGATGTTGACCCACTCGAACATCACCGGGTGCGTATCGTCGCGCGCCGGCCGTAGTTCTGCCTCTGGCCGGTTGTGCCATACGATTTCGTCGATTGCGGTTCTGCGCGGTGGTCGTGGTGGCACCACGTTTGGCGGTGCCGATGCGGCCCTGGCAGCTCCGAGGGCCACCTGCAGTAGTCTTCCCGCACGGCCCCGCTCGCGTGAGAGCCACGCGCGGACCTTGCTCCATGGTTGTGATGGGTCGCTTGAGGATCTGGGAGGGGACGAGTGTGGGCTGGTGAACATTGCGAGCATTTCTCAGAGGAGGAAGACGAAGAGGAGCAAGTGGAAAGGGCGAACCGAAGGGGACAAGGACGAGTACGGAACAGAGCAAGTAAGACGAAATTTCCCGGGCTTGGACGCGTATTTAACAGCTTTCATCTGGGGTAGGTCAAGGCAACCACGCCTTGCTGGTCGATTCGAGGGTTGCGCAACACCATGGTCTGGCCCTGGATGCAGGAGCGCCAGCGATTACGCTGGAGTTCCGCGGAGGTATATACCGTCCCTGGGTCCGTGGGATGGGGCAGAGAGACAACCACTGGCACCCAGCCTCCTCGAGGCGTCCAAATCGGTGCAACTCAGCATTCTGGTCGCAATGGCATCACTCGGCGGTTCCTTGCGACACAATCACATACCGGGTTTGGGGACACGTTCACCTCTACGATCACACATGACTCGCAGTTTCCACCTCCCGGGGCCTCACCTCACGCAGTGGCGTCTGTCTTTTTTCGGTACGAGTGCCAGTGGTGTGTGCAAGGTTGCTTGTTGCTGGCTGGGCGCCCAGACTGAGTCAGCCACTCTTGCTAATCCTTTCGACCCGGGGTCCTAGGTGAACTCCGACTAGTGTCTCGCAAACTGCAGGCCCTTGCGGCTCACGACGAGCGCTGGAACTAAAATGCTCGCCTACGATGCAACGCTACGCCCTTACCAACACACACCCTCAACTAGATCAGGGGGCACTGTACCGGTACCGGTTGAGTGACGAGAGTTTATCCGGTGCTTGGTCCCCCTCGTTTTCGTGAGGGCGATACATAATAGTGCAACAGGTTCGCGATTAGTGCGCAGTGCCCCCCATTGCTCCCATCCCCGCACACGGTAGATTTAAGCTGTGTTTTCTGGTGGAGTTATGCCCGCTTCCCGACCAGAACCCCTACAGTTGTTAATATACACCAATTTCGATTATGGCTTATGCCTTCTATTCCGATCCGCCCATCTTCCGACACCTCGATCGCCACTGCATCGCAGCTCGTGTACGTTGCCCACACGGGGAAACACCGAGCATGTCACGTTCAAGGACGATAATGGCTACAGTTGCTCACCCCCGGCCCGACATGTGTCACGTCAAACGTCGCTCCTGCTCGTTCTTCGATGAATGGTGTGGTGTGAAAACCGAAGGTGACAGCTCTCAGGGTATTTCCCTTGGGACTTCCCCGCAGTTGAAGTGACACCGGGCGAAGATTAGGTGGTGGGTGTCCCTGGCCATGGGCAGCGCGGAAGCCACGCCCCGATGAGCTCGGATTACCAAAACAAGGGGCTATTAGATAATAATTCGATGATACTCGCAATTCTACCAATTTAGGAAGTCGATCTTTTTTTCCAATCAACAAAATATATTTGCGTTTATTTGTTCTGGCCGCAGTTGTTTTGCGCCGGACTTGCACGTATCCAGTCAGTCCCCGCTCGAAAACGTACTATTGCTCCTCTCCTTCTATTTACCGTTTCTGGTGGGGGATACTTGTACCGGCGGTGGAGTAACTTGTGCCACAGCGATCAGATTTTGTAATCGAAAATTCACGATCTCTTCGATTATCGCGGCCACGCCGCTCGTGCACAGGAGATCATCGTGAATTCCTCAAAACTTCTCTTTCCATTTTCTCTTCTAAGTACGGTAAATATACAATAACTACAATAATAAACAGCAGTATTCACTTCGCTTTCACCCGACCCCCTCGACGCTCAGATCCCTTGATAAAAGAATGAAAAAAAGGACGACGACAAAGCGAACGCGGAAGGAACAACAAGATGGGGGTAAGGAAGGGGTTCAAGAGATATAGTGATGTGCGCTCCGCGGTGAAGGCAGGGCGCTTTTTGGAGTGCAGATCTATGGTTGTTACTATGTACGGATTGCAGGTAAAGGGATGTGTGTGATGCGGCGTGAAACAGGAGGATGGATGAGACAAGACAGATAGGATAGAGGGGCAACGGAAGCCACAGAGGGAGACGGCAATGTGACCAAATAGGGAGTGGCTGTATGCGGGTTGTATCGATGGTGAATCAGCGAATGGCATGAAGGGGCGACCGGGATCGGCGAAAGATAGCGAGCGATGACTGCGTGGGACGGCGACCGCCAAAGTGAATGAAAAGAACGTGAGCGTAGACATGAGAAATGTGTACAAGGCGGTGAGAGGCAGTGCAAAGGATGCCAATCGATACAGGTTGGTTTCACGGAAGAGGTACAAGAGGGGCACAAGGTTCCACGGGATACAGCAGAATGATGTGGTACAAGTTGGACACAATGCGGCTCAGAGTGGAGTGGAGTTTGGAGGATGTGACAAGGAAAGTAAATGAAAAGAATGAATAGAAATGCGTGATGCCAGCCAAAGAAGGAAAGTATGAATTCGTGGATTAGACTGACGGGCCAGTTTGGGGAGCGATTCGGTTGGTGACGTAATTTATGGATTGATTGATTTCGTGTCCGAGTCAGAGTCCGATTCCAAGTCAAAATGTTCGCAAGTGCTTCGCCACCGACCCTGCTTCCCAGTTTAGAAGAGCCTAGGTTCAGCGATCCAAGAAAGCGCAACACTTCCAACACCCTTGATAAACACGCGTGCCTCAAGACGGCAGACCTATGTCCGCTCCGCTGTCAACACACGCCACGAATCAGAATCGACACAACTTACGGTATCTGCCACAGACGCTTTCTTCCATGATACGTGCAAGGCTCCGTCTTTGCGAGAGATGCGTCGGATCTCGCCGAATGACTAATAATCATGGAGAGTTAGCATTCCGTCGGTGCAGGTACGCCTTTCAATCTCACCTCGCACCATCGCTTGACGGCAAGCTCTGCATCGAGATTTCCCTCTTCCAATCCACTCACGATAAGCCGCTTCTCACCCCGGATAGCGTTTAGGGTAACGCTACTATCTACGCGTCGCCGACGTGACGTCGTACTACCCCAAGACGCCCGGTGAGAGTTACGACGCGAGGGTGTTCCTTTCGTTGGAGATGCCGGTACAGTGCTGCGAGGTCGCAGCCCGAAAGTGCTGAGCAGTCGAGTGCGGATTGATAGAAGCTCCCGCTTGGGTTTGGGTGAGGGGCGGACGAATGATGGAAGAATTGGCATAGAACTCGGCGTTGGAGTGGGCGATCGACGTGACGTCGACGCGACGCTCCACCGCGATGCCTCCCCACCTGCCAACCCCGAAGGATAAACCTTGAGAAGCCCATCCGTCGAAGCTGCGAAAGGAGTAGGATCTGGTAGAGGTATTGAGGATACACTCGAGGGAGGTGGTGTGCGATCAGTGGGGGTAGGAGTAGTAGGTGAAGGAGGCGGAGAAGTCTTTGATGTCGAGACATAGATGGCGTGCCTGACGGAAGGGGTGAATGAAGAGTCGGCAGTGGAAAGGGTGGTAGAGATTGAAGGGTAACGGTTCACACGAGAGCGTAAAGACGCGTAAGAGGCTGAGGAGGTGAGCGTGGCCTCTGAATCAGACTCAGAGGTGGGGAAGGGGTCCAAAGGTTTCGAGCGCCGATGAAGGGGCCGGAAAGAAGAGGTCGGTGTGACGGGGAATGTGGAAGAAGACGGTGAGGACGGGGCAGTAGGCGGTGGGGAAGGGAAGTCCTCCAAAGAGGGTGTCGGAGGTGGAGAAGGTGTAGCCGGAAGCGCCTGTGTGATACGCGTCAACCAAAGAAGGGAAATGAAAAAAAAAAAAATACGAAATTTACCTTATTGCGGTTGGAAAGTGTGAGAGTAAGCGATGACTGACTAGCAGGGGTGGAACGCCACGAGTTCATCTCACGAAGAAGACCTTCAAACGCGTCTTCAAGGTCAGTGTGGCCCTCTTGTGTAGGTTGGTGCGACGGCGGACGGGATAACGACGGGAGAGGAGAGGGCAGCAAAGGAGAGTCATAGAAAAGAGTAGACAAGGTTTCACGGTCGCTGTCACTTTGTGCTGGAGGGGGCGAACGGACTATGAGATCAAAATCATCTGGGAGGAGCTTCGACTCGCGAAGAGAGGGAGGGTCGTCGCGCCAGAGGTGGTCATCCTCAAACTCTGAGAGAGCGAAGGAGTATTGTTCAGCGATCCAGTCGTGAATACGAGAGTCTCGTGACGCGTCCACGAGGGGAAGCGTTGGAAAAGAAGCCATGGAGGCGTCGGGGGTTAAGTCGAGTCGAGTCAGAGAGCGGAAAGGGTGAGAGCGAGCACTTCATGGTCGAGGGACGAGTGTATATAACGAGGCGGTCAACATATCGCTTATCTAACGGGCTTCTCACACGTAAACGATACCCTTCTTCCAACCAATCTCCGCCCGCCGCCAATGTTCAGGTTTGCATCGTGGTCATAAGCGAGACACGCTCCCGCCCAAAAAAATTATGAGGTGAGATCAAATCTTGTGTCCGCCGCTCCCCTCATCACCGTCCATGTAATATCATACTCTCTCTCGGTTTCAAAATGTCCTTATCCTGCTCCCATTCACTTTTTGCAACACTTATTAAAACGCTTCCCTCTTACTTTTTGCTACACACAAGCAAGAACGTTCTTCTCCCGCAAATTCGGCGCATCTTACTCTTCTTCCACTGAGACCGGTCCCGCCACCTTTTCTCCTCCCTTCTTGGTCTCTCGGTCCAACGGCTTCGCGAACCCCCTCTCGGCACTATCGACGGCATTTCCTCCCCCGTATGATTCCTGAAAAACCTGCACCGCGCTGCGTGCAAACCGGACCCTAAATCGTCGTTGGTGTTGCACGCCGCGCTGTGACTGACTTACTATTCTGCCTGTGTTGGGATCAAGTCCCTTCTAGGACTTCTTCTTCCAACCCCCACCGCTTCCGAACCTCGTCGTCTCCGCTTGCTGTCTGGTTCTCCCGCGTCCCCTCGCTGATTCTTCTCTTTCTCAATGTTATTCACCCTCATTAACCCTTATCGGCCAAAGGGATGTAGATACAGGCCCCTATTGATGAGTTCCTGACCACAGATTCCACGACTGTCTCAAAGTAACGAGTAAGGTTGACAACCCCAAAGGTTCCGATTCACGCCCATGTCGCTACAGTATTCTCTAATCTCTACCATTATGGGCAAGTCCTACGTTATCGCCGCATGCACGCATGGGGTTACCCCGTAGGAATCGCTGTTCCTACACTCCACCCTGAGAGCGCGTAATTCCCATTACCGGCATAAACTACCCGCAAATGAGAGCTTCCTCAAAGATTACTTGCACGTTGTGATGACCTCTCCCCATTCCTTTACACTTCTTCCCGCTTCGTCTTCGGAAAGCTGATATCATCTCCGTCTAAGTGCGACTTCCGGTGCGGCATACCCCGAGGATAGTTATCCAGCGTACTGGTCGAATTGGACCACGTTCTGGCTGACGTCACGCGCTGACTCTGCTCATGAGTGCGTTTATGCTGTATCTGGAGTGTGTATCGCCAAAAGATCTCAGTACTCAAAGTAGGCGTGTGAGTTGTTGATGGCAGTAGAATGGAGGGACCCACACACGCCACGCGGGCTCTGACGTGCGACCAGTGCGTTAGTATCCGGCTTTATGCCACGAACAAAGTCTCAACCACTCTGGCACCGCAAAGGGGTCAACACGACATATCAGAATGATGGCTGCTGTTTATACTGCACATCGAGCCTCTCCGCAGATCCGGACAAGGCAATGTGGTGGTGCCTTCCGCCTGGAAATCGCGGCACGGTTGGCAGTGATGGCGTCCTCAGTGCGGTTGTAGGCGAAGATGGACCCCCTGGCGAATCAGTTTGCGTGTAAGACAGGTCTCGCGCCACGTCAATGATCACGAGACATCAGTGGGCTCAGAGAAGAAATGGAGCAGGCGAAGATGGTCTCGTGGACTGTCGACCCTTGGGCTGTGCCTGGAAGGCGCATCTTCGAAGCACGAGCACTGGCACACTGCTCGACCCGCGGGGTACATCGCGAGCGCTCCGGTGCATCGGTTCTCACAACTTCTACCTTGCACGATTCCATTCTACTACAGTTCTGCTCGGTTGAGTTCTTGCTCTTTCTGGGGTCGTCTGCTCGTTTGCCGTCTGCTGTTTCCGCACCCGTTCCTTCATGTGCCCGCTCTGATTCTGCGGGTCCTCTTTTCTCTTCTTCCTTCCTTCTTTCCTTTCTTATTTCTTTCTTTTTCACGTGCACTAGTTGCGCCGCTTCCGGCGTATACGGGTCCGTGCTTCTTTCTCATCTTCGCGATCTCCGCGCCCTACTACAGTCCGGCGCTCGCTGCAGATTGCGCGGATCGTCCTGTCGAATTCGGTGCGTGGCGTGGAACAACGCCAAGAACGGAATCCTCTTCCTCCTCCTTCCCCCCATTTGCATCTGGCACCACGCGAGTAGAGGAGTGATAGTCTTGCGTTTGTGCCACGTGAAAGTCCTCAACGTGCCCTGACTCGCAATCCCAGCCCGCATGGCGGAGTTGCATCTTTTGGGATCACAGGTCTATCCGTCACAAACGCAGTTCCAATCGACGATCATGAATTGAGTCCCCTGGATCAGAATGATGGGACCGTAGTGCCTCGGCCGCCGCCGACAGACCTCATCAGTGTAGAAGCTCGTCGACGGGGCCAGTAGGTAATTCAGGTACCGAGAACGTCTGTCGGGTGTGTGCTATCTCGTTGAAGGTAGTTCGCTCTGGACCTGGCCTGAGGGGGCAGTGACGACAGGCCTTGGACAGCGCGACTATCTTTGGAAGCCAATACTACCACTTTGCTGAATGCCTTTCCCACCCATATTTCTCCTGATTCTCTGCCCTGAGTCTTTTTTTCCTTCGTTCCGTTTTTCACGTTCGCAACTTTCCAATCTCCACGTCCGATACAGATGCTTTCTCGTTTCCTGGAACGACTACATTGCATGCCACAAATGTGCCACAATGCATGACTTGTCCTCGGCCTGAGCCGGGGCACTCTGGCACCTGGCCGGGATGCGGGGCGGTGAGGCCGTCGTGGTAAGCCTTGGTCGCCCTCTCTTTCCCCCGCTTACCTTTCCGCCCGCAGTTTAAACTATCACACCCGGAAATACCCTGGAAGTTCCTGACCTAGAGCTGAGCGTGATCTCCCTGAAGAAGGCCCTCTAATCTCCATGGGCATGCGCTTAACTTACAGTAAGGAGTCTGGGGCATCAATGAATGATGCCGTACCATGCGTACGCACGGACCAGGACCAGTGGCGCTTCGTGGCCTGCTGCGCCGCGAACTCTTCGTGACGAACTCACGGCCGCCGTTCACCGTATACAGTGCCACCACCTTGCGGCCAGCCAATCGCGCGCTGTGGTGCCATAGAACCACGATACTCGGGCGCGATTTAACCGCCGAAGAAGGTGTGAGTAACCTTAGCATATTAGGGTACAGTGCCATATATTTTATTTAGAAAGTATGAACTGGGGGAATAGGTCCAATCACCGACCGCTAGCGCCCAGAAGGCGCCAAGTGTTTTCTCTGGGATGGCGCAGACGTGTCACGTGTATACCGCTGTTGGCATATTCAGTCGTTGAGGTGTTATCTGAGGCACCACACGTCAACACTGTCAGTACACACGTCGGCGCCGGGACCAGGTCGGGCCCGAAGGTCACCGAATCAGGTACTTATTTGCGAGCACGATGGGTGAAGAGGGGAGGAACGCTTTCGGTGTCCTGAATAGGCCGCGGGCGGACATAGAGTAGCACATGGATTAAAGTTACGTTCCGCAGCGTGGGAAGGACTGGGTGCGCGCGTTCGGCCATCATGATGTAGCCGGCATGTGTTTTGCATGTGCATGCAGTACGTGGATACAGTAGGTAGTGGCCATAGGTGGGAGAGGGGCTAGTACGCCATCAAGACATAGCTACATATGGTATGATGTGTTGCATGTGCTGCATGAAGTACGTGGTGCAGTACCTAGTGGCCATAGTGTGGCCAATCGTGGTCTCGTGTAGATGTGCATTGGATTACATATCGGATTGCAGTACCAACATTCCATGTTGGGACTCAACAAGCGCTGCGCACAATGCGCAGTGGGCGATGAACGGACAAGAAAAAGAAAATAGAAGAAAAAAGTATCGCTCAGGCGCTTGGTTTGGCGCTCGGTCTTCCCGGCGTTCAACTGTGCTCCGTGTTCCGTGGAGGGTGCTTACATCCCGTAACATAATGGTAATCCCGTGCAGGGACGACCCATGAGAGCGCTCTCCCCCATTTTTTTTTGTTTTTGTTTTTGTTTTTCTGGACAGGTGCGCGACGTGGGCATGAGCTCGTGTAGATTCCCATGCCTCACTGACGTCTGCTCTCGCAGGGATCCACCAGGGACGGTGCACACTGATGATCTACCATTCAGTGTCTAGAGCACAACATTTAGTGTACACGGTACCTGTCGAGAAAGTGTGTCGACGTCAGGTACACAACTCACTGCCTCTACTCGTACACCAATCCTCCACAGAGCGCCAGAACAGCTTGTGTGCGTCGTTCAGTTAGAACAGAATAGAAATGAAGTTCTCACGCCAAGAAGATCAGGGTCATGAGTTTACGCAAGTCGAGGAACGAGTTCGCTGTACGTCAGGCAGGGCCAGCTGTACGAGTAACTTACTTGAGTAAGTCACTGTGTGAGGGCTGTCCAATAGCGTCGGTGTCGCATGTGGGGGTTGCCTGACGATGCAACAAAAAATACAAAGCAACAAAGTCATGGAAGTCCAGAGCTTACCGTTGCGAGTGGCGCAGGCAAAATTAAACCATCACCTTCATCCTGTTGTTCTTTCTTCCGCAGGATCCCCGTTTCAAGGCGTCAGTGCACGCACGGACAACTGGATCAGCGCACGACATTCCCACAGTGGTCATGGACCGGCCCCAGATAGACGACGATTCGTGCAGGGGGAACTCTATTTGATGAATGGGTATGCACAGATGCCCGAGTTGGGGGATCCCTAAAAAAATAAGGGGGAGAAGAATTTCCGAGATCGGGGTATTTCAAGCTGGGGGTCGGTAAATTGAAAGCGGCGCGCTAGAAGTTGGGGGCGTCTCACTAGCTGGTTACTGGGCTGCAGTGCCGTCACAAGTGGCGAAGCAATTTCGGAGTCGCACGCCGCAACACCGACGCATCATCGGTCGGGTGCGAGAGCAACGGGGCTGGACAGTAGCCCTCAGATCATCGACAGGTACCGTTTCATTGGAAACGGTTTGACGATTACTTCCTTCGAAGTTGTGGACCTCCGCCGCCGGACAAGGTGCACTTGGGTTCTTCCGCTTGGTTCGAAGACTCATTGGTCCGGATGGCCACCAACCTTGAATATTAGGTTGAATACCTTGTGGGGAATCGCAGATTGGGACCCTTCTGAAGATGAGCGTGCGGGATTGGCCCCGAGGCACACGGGAGACTGAGTATTGCAGCAAGAAGGCTTGATTGGAGGAGAGACCGGATGACGATTGCTCGCTGAGTTTGAATGTGGACACGGTCATTTCCGAGTGAGTCGGGTGGATCTGCACTGGCGGGCTTCTCGTCTTCGGAACAACACTCAGCAGGATCGGGCTTGTTCCACGCTCGGTCCTTGCATATCCTGGTCCATGCATCCTAGTTCTTGAGGCTGATGTTATCCCCTTTCTTCGCGGACAAAACTTTGCTTCAAGCTGAAGCCGTCGTGGTGGATGCTACCAAGCATCAGACAAGCGTCGGCGATGTGCGTCGAGCCACCCTCACATTAACCATTTTGCACAGTTGGTAGCATGAAAGTAGCATGTTTATACGTCTAGCTCAATCCCGCATGACACATGATAACACATGACACAAAGGTCAAACAAATCGTAACAAGCAAGAACAGCAACACATGTAATATTGTTAGTAGAGGATGGTAATCGTACAGATGCATGATGAGTGGGGTATCGTGGTACATTTAGTTGTTTGCTGAAAGATGGTGCATATAACTGCAGGGGGAGGAAGAATTATTGTCTACGTCCAAGATAGAGCAAGCGGCTCACTCACTCCGGTTAGTCGTCATAGTTTCTGTTCAAGAGCTCGTTCAATCCCCGCACGACGACCCCCGCGCCCGCCTTCACCTTCTCTCGGTCCTCTTCCGCGACCCTGGGAAGTATGCGTGTCTCAAACTTGTCGGGATGCCACCGCTTTATATGATCTTTGACCCGATCCTTGGAGCTTTTCGTGTTGGCATCGGGTGCGTACTTGGATAGCACATATGCGCCTATCGCTGAGGTCGTCATCTCCTCCGGCTCGGATGGACGCCTGAACACGGGCCACGCGAAGCTGTTCCACCCAAGGTTGTCGCTGTCCTTAAGCTGCCTCCACTTATTATCGTGGTTCTCGTATAGTCTGATGAGCTCATCTCGAGAGAGCATCTTTGAGGACTTTGCCTGACGTTCGCTCTCCAATCGCTCTTGCTCCCGCTTGAACTGCTCTTGCTGTTGCCTGGCGCGCTCTTCCGCTCGCCGCGCCCACTCGGCTTCGTCAAACTTGGCCGCGTAAGGAGACGTTCCGGGAGCACCCGGTTTGGTGTTCGGTGGCGATGGTTTTGGCGTGGTGGAGAAAGGAATCGACGATGACGTGAAAGAAGAACTGGTCGTATGTGAACTGCCCATGGAAGGCGGGCGACTTGACCACGTCGAGCTTGCGGAGGCACTAAAAGTAGAGGATGCGCTGCTGCGATCGCCTGCAGAACCAGTCGTAGAATTGGGACGATGCGGTGGCCACGAGTCGAATGTCGCGCCCATGCTGTTCTGACGCTCTCGCTCCAGCGTACGCTGATAATACTGGGCCTCCCTGCGCTCAAACTCCTTTTGTTGTTCTTCCTTGATGCGCTGTTGCTGCTGGCGAAACTGCTCATTGCGGAGTTGCTCGTCGCGCTGACGACCCTGCTCAGCGATCTTGCGCCGCTGCTCCTCGAGATGTCTGAACTGTTCCTCTTCTGCAGCACGCAGTTGCTCCTCACGAAGTCTGTTGGCCTCCTGCTCCTGAGCTTCGAGGTGAAGACGTTCTTGTTCGAGAATGGCCTCGCGAACAAGGCGCTCCTGTTCCTGGCGGCTCAGCTCCTCGTCGAGGCGGATCTGTTTCTCTCGTTCTTGCCTCAGCCTTTCTTCTTCGAGTTGCTTCTCCTCTTCAAGGCGCTGTTTCTCTAGCTCCTTTTGCCGCTGCTCCTCGAGTGCTTTCTCCTTCTGCCGCTTCGATTGTCCCTTGGCCTTCTTACCTTGCCCCTTCGTCTGCTTCTCCTGTTCGGGTGCAGCATTCTCGGGCTCCAGGGTCTGTCGGGTAGACTCTTCGACAACACGATCTAGCCTAGAAACCTCTTCGGCTTGACGAGCAGCTTCCTCAGCTTGAAGTTGGGTAGCCTCCTCGGCCTGAAGTCGGGCAGCCTCCTCGACTTGACGGGCAAGTTCTTCGGCTTGAAGTCGGGCAGTCTCGGCCTCGGCTTGGATTCTGGCGGTCTCTTCAGCTTGGCGTGCTGCTTCTTCTTGAGCGCGACGGGCCGCGCCTTCCAGGAGCTCGAGCTCGTCCTCACGTTTCTTCAATTCGGCCTCCTTCTGTTCTATCTCCCGCCTCTTCCGCTCAAAATCTTCTTCGAACCGCCTGGCCTCCTCCTTCCTGCGCCTGGCCTCCTCTTCCTTGCGTCTTACCTCTTCTTCCATCTTCCTCGCTTCGTCCTCGAAGCGACGCGCGTCTTCTTCCATCTTCCGGGCCATCCTTTCCCGCTTCCGAGCGTCCTCCTCCCTCCGTCTGGCATCATCCTCCCGCTTGCGCGCCTCGTCCTCTATCCGCCTGACTTCCTCTTCTCGTTTCCGTGCGTCCTCCTCCTTCCGCAAGGCTTCTTCTTCCTTCCGCCGGGCCTGCTCCTCTTTCCGCCGGGCAGCCACCTCCCTCAGCCGCGCTTCCTCCTCCTTGTGCTGAGCCTGGGCCTCTCGCTTCTGAGCTTCCGCCTCGCGTTTTTTGGCTTCCGCCTCCTTAAGCTTGGCTTCGGCTTCCTTCTTCTGAGCAGCCGCCTCGCGCAGCTTGGCAGAAGCTTCCGCCTGGCGTGCACCCTTCTCAAGACGCTCAGCCTCCTCCAAAGACTGTCTCGCTTTCTCTTCGAGACGGTGCGCCTCCTCCTCCTTCTTAGTTGCCTCCTCCTCTTTGCGGGTCGCTTCCTCCTCCTTACGGCGCGCCTCTGCTTCTCTGCGTATCGCAAGTTGTTCGAGCTCCATACTCCGCATACTACGCATGCTTCGTACGCTGCGTGCACTGTATACGCTATGCCGATCGTCAAGCTGACCGACGACATCGTCCGATGCATCCGAATAATCGCCATCGACCGGAGGTAGCCGCGAATCGCCCTTGCTGTTGTGACGCCGGTGCGCGCCGAAGTCGCCAAAGGAGCGGCGCGATTGGAGGCTTGAGCTCCATGAAGCCCCACGAGGACCCTCGTCGGGAGTCGTGGGACCACGTGGGATCGCGATGCCCTGCCTCACGTCCTCGGGCGAGCGTTGGGGGCCAAATATGGCCCGCGAACTTGGGCTCGCGGACGTCGGGAAGCGTATCGCGTCGTCGAGAGAGGGAGGGCGCTGACCGGGAATCGGCCGTGGTGCTATGGGATAGCTCGGTGGGCTGGGCTTGTCATGTGGACTGGCCGAGGCAGAGGTCTGCCGCTCACGGGGAGGGATACCCATGATACGATCGCGATTCTGCGCCTGGGGACGATCGGTACCGCCGGGAGCGTGTGGGGCAATACTGCCACTTCGATACTGATCGGTGTTCATGTTCAAAGAACTAGCGCGATGAAGCCCCGCGCTGCTACCGGCTGAGCCAGTACTATTGACACTGCCGCGGCGCGGGAACTGGATGGGGCTTGTGCTGTACGTCTGTCCGTTGGCATGGGCGAGGGTACGGGAAATACCAGAAGGTTCCGTTGTGCGAGGAGGAGGAGGGTGGCGCCAATAGGGACCCTGAGAGCCCGAACTTGGACGGCGGGCAGGAGTTCCACTGGAAACGTATGGTTGACTACCTTGCCGCCGCAGAGGCTGACCGTGTGAGTCATCTGCCTCTTCATCGTGATATTCTGGAGGCTGGTTATTAGATGGATGTCGCTGGCGCGAAGGGGGACCCCTTCGAGAGACGGGGGACTTTGACTGGAGAGGATGAACCGAAACAGCACTCGGACGCGATGGTAAGCGCGATTGCCGGGGTTTAGAGTCATCTCCTTCGTGGACCTCCTCTTCGTCATCATCATCATCATCGTCATTCTCCTCCTCTTCCTCCTCCTCCTCCTCTTCCTCACTTTCCGCCAACCCATCTGATGCACCATCCTCGCCCTCTGACCCGGCGCTTCCGAAACCGTCTTCAAAGTGGTTTTCGAAGCTTCCATCGGAGACTCGCTCACCGTCGCCGTGCTGCTGAGGACTACTGGAAAGGACACCAGCGGGGCGGCGGGCGCCATCTTCAGGAACGAAAGGCGTGCGTTGTTCTTCGGCCTTGTGGATGTTGTCAAGGATCCACTGTTGCTGCCGAGCAACGTCTGGTGAGTTGGAGTCGACGACATCGAGGGCCCATTTACGCTCGGCCATCTCCGAGCGCAGTTGGCGGGTGAATGCCTCTTGTGCTAACATGCGGATTTCGTTCATACTCTTATCGTATTGCGCCATGGCACTTTCGCGAACGCTTTCGGATGGCTGAGAGTTGAGAATGTCGTCGCGTGTTGTCTGTGCATCCTGGACCATGCCGTGCATGCTATGCTCGATACGCTTGCGCAAGTCGGCCTTCCATTGTTCATCGGGCTCAATCTCGAGTCGAGCATCTGTGCGAACTGGTGGTGGAGGTGGTGGCGGTGTCGGCGCTGGCACTGATGGCATTTAGGGTGCGCTAAGATGAAGCGCCGAGTGGGACGTAGATAACAATCTAGACGAGCTAACCAGGTCGAGTTAATAGCGGCTCGATACGGAGGGGTAGCAATCCTCACGGTTGTGCACGGCGCTATGAGTTCTCGGAGGAGGACTGAGGGACACCGTATGGAGGGGATGGAGACAGGTGGAGACCACCAAGGGTCTTACGGGATCTGTTTGTATGGACGATCGGCCTCATGGTAAGCCCACGCGGTGAGAAGCGAGAACGGGCCAGACCTGCGAGCGACGCGAAGCCGTAATGTACCTGCAATAGTGCAGCCAGGGATCCGGAGACACGACAACCGTGTCTGGGTCGTTGTGTTGAACGACGGTGGACGACTAGCGACGAGCGGAAGGAGAGAGGCCCGTTGCCCGGAGCTTAATGTCTATCCACGGGCACCTTTCCTCTTCTCACGGCTCTATCACTTTCCGGAAGACCCCGAACGACGTTGCTCAACATTGACCCTCAGGTTCACCCTTTGCCTTTGTAAAGGACTCCTCCTTCATCGGATCGGACTTCTCTTGAGTAAACTTCCCTTACTTGCTTTGGGCGCAATTCAAATGGTACCACTATTTGTCCATCCCATTGCAGCTTGAGGCAGAGGCGGGGGGCGGCCACGACCAATATCGCCTTGCCGGGACTGACACGTGGAGTTGGCGCTTGTGCTGTCCTTTTCCATGGATCATAGAACATTCTTCTCGCTGTCTTGTTCCTCAGTCCTCGACACGTTGCATCGGGCTTTTGGTCACGATATCCCATCCGCGCTTTCGGGAGGTACCTCCCCATACCCGATCTGAACTGTACGGCGTCACACACGGCACCTCAAGGCATATTGCGACCATTTAAGCTCGCCCGAGGTGCTTTTTTCACTTCACCCATCCGTGTAGGGTTGTGAAGTACGTGGATAGGAGAGGATTATCTTGATAATCGATGGATCGAATCATAATGGCTTTATCGGTCCGAGGAGGTCCCTTGAAGTGGTGTATTCTGTCCAATAGAGCAGCGGCCGGCGTGTAGCACCCTGCCTCATTAGAGCTCGCTGTATGACCATGTGTAGGCGTACGTACACTGTATTGCTATCCACTTCGAAGACTTCCCGCTGACTGCGTGGTGGTGGACGGCTCTAGGGTTAGACAGCCATTCCGCTCTCATCTTCTCCGGCCGCCGTGTGTCAAACCCCCATGCAGCCACGTACCATTGTTTCAGTACCCAGGTGTTTAGGTGGGCATTACTCCATTGTTCGATCGACAGGTGAAGTCTTGGAACCTCCTCTGAAGGAGCACATCATGACGGTTATGACGACACAATCACCGACATGGCGATCTAGATCACGATCGAACATATCATCACCTTCACTTCAGCTCAAGCGAGTTGATGATAGGCCGTACTTCCAGTCCTTGTCATACGGCTTTTCACGGCCTTACCTCCAAATGTACATCACTATCTACTTCCATGCCCAATCTCTTCCGATCTCTCTCCGTTATGCTTCATGCTTGCGCCCACACACACATTGCGGTTCTTTCTATGAACCCTAATCCTGGGCAGATGCTTGCGTATGACTTCTCTTCGCGGTCGACGTAATAAGTTGTGTCTGCCCATCACACGCGCGAACACTCGAGCTGTTGGGGGCCTTGAACTCCAACCGCCACGTGTCATCTGTAGTTCCGTTCTGGGTCATGATATCTTTTTTTTTTCTCGTTCAATTGGTGTGGAAATGTGTGCCTTAGATAGCCTTTGAGACAGACAGCCACCCTCCAGACAGCTTTTTAGAGTCATGGTATTTGGACACAACTTCACGAGACATCAAAGACCTTGTAAGGACTCTACCCATTCTCTGTTATGCCGTGGTTATGCCGCTTTCCCGTTTCTAAAGGGGGCCAAAGCACCTTTCATTGATGCTTGCCTGGAATCCTCGGACCATCGTTCTCACGACCGATGGAAGCCAGGACGACACCTACCGCACCGCCTTTCCACCGTTCGATTGCATAATCAAAGTAAATTCGGCTGTTTACTGTATATGATGTCGTTATGAGAGATCGAACATAGTATACTTCTGGTGGCGTATTAACTCGATTCTGGGGGTGCATCAGCTCCTAGCACACTAGCAGAGCCTTTCGCCTCTTTTGTTACAGCTTCCATCTTTTGTCGAAGGGTTTCTTCTTGGCGATTTATGGACGCCCTTCTTTGACGGATGGCCTCAAGCCTCTGTCTGACTGTTCCTAGGCGATTCACGAGATCGTTCTCTCTCGCTTCAAGCCTCTCCTCGAAAATTCGGATCTCTGCTTCCGCATTCCTGAGCTCCGCCTCCCGCTCTTTCAGCCTGGCGTATTCCTGGAGTTGGGCTGGTTTCAAGGCCAGGGTCGCACGTTCTGCTTCGCTCCCAGCATCCTCCACCCTCCACCCCACCCCCGGATCCACTTTCCGCGACCCGCCCTCGGTAGTAGCGCACGGCACTTTGGTATCCATCTCCCATGTGGCATCCTTGTTTTGCCTTTCCTCTGCCTCCCCAAGTGTGATAGCGCCTAATTTTCGGAAGAAAGACTGCACATCCCCTTCTGATACCATCTCCCTTTTTCCGCCTGCCGTGCTTTTCTTGTCAACGGTTGCGTCTTTCCCGCAAACAACTCCCTCGTCCTGCTCGTTCTGGGCCTCGCTCTCTTTCTTCTGTTCCGATTCTTCGTGCATACGAGCAGTGGCCGCAGCTTGTACGGCATCGGTCCAAAGGCGCTCAGCCAAATCCGCAGGCTGGTGAGTATTCTCTTCGAACCGAACGGTCTTCGACCTAGTTGCCGCATCTCCCTCGCGGTCCGCTTCGCCGGCCCACAGCTTCTCGAGCTCTGCGCCCCCCAGTGGCGAATAGTCGGGTGAATGTGTGGCGTCCATTTGATCCATGGCATATGCGAGGGTGCGGGAAATGCCAGCGGACTCTGTTGAGGAGTTTTGGAGACGCAAGCGAAGACTCTGTGGTGAGGGACTAGTTCCGCCTGTGGCACTTGGCAGGCTTCCGGGTCTACTGGCATCGTCATCTGTCTGATTCGACGGCAGTCCAATTGATTGCCTCTCTCTCTTCGAGGAGGGAGTTTTTTGAGGCAGGAGAGGAATCAGATGGAGAGGTAGGGCCGAAGGACTCGGAGCGACTAGCTGTGAAGACGGAGGCGACTGACGGGGTCCAGGATTCTCCGGGGCTCCTTCTGGTCCATGAAGCCTATCAACCGACCCTGCACTCCGGGGCGTGTCTTCCAAACCTCGTTCGAGATCTCCATTGAAAGCACCATGATGACCTTTCTGCTCCTCAATGCTACTAGAGTGTGGGTGGGATTCGGACATACGAGGAATGAACCGCTACTCAGGGGAAAGTGTGCTTGGTTGAAGAGCTAACCCTCGTTCCAGTTTCCCAATCTCAGATGCTCTCTTTTCGCATTCGGTCAGAGTAAGCTCAGGACTGTCCTCCTCGGGTCCTGTCCGAGCGCTTTGACCATGATCCCGTGAAGACTATTCTGGATGGGCTCGCACGGGTCGGCTCCCCTCGCTTTTCGGGCTTAGATATTCTACGCTTGGGTAGTGGTGATGACTACGGTATTTCACCTTTTCCCGATAGCATCTCGGGTGCGCAAAAGCTGATATGGAAAGGAGATCACGTGAATGATGTTATCGGTAAGCGAGCGAAGGGCGTCTATGCAGAGCGTAGCTCATCATGCTCCCGAAGCGAGCATGCAGTGCGAGGTGCGTAGTGGTGGGACAAATGCCCATCGGTGATTTTCCCACACGCGAGGATCTGCTAACGCCGAGACACGACTGAAGCGGGAAGCGCTGGTCATATGCCGGCGGTATCTTCTCGCGGGATTTCCTTTCCTCGTCTTTGGTGCCGCGCTATGCGCCCCTGTGTCAGTCACCACCGCGTCAGTGTCGTCACTTTGAGAGGTTCATCTGGAACCCATGACGTAACTGCATCTAGCAGTTGTATTCGAGTTTGACGAACCTCCTATCCTATCCTAACTACAATCCTGATGTCCGAGTCTACACCTCAGATGCCTTCACCTCAGATGGCACAAACGAACCAAAACGTGCCCCCCGCCCCCGCCGCCGAAGTCGCCACCCATACCGCTGCCACTACCACTACCACTACCACTGGGCATGATAAGCAATCCACTGACGTTCTTCTATATGTCATAGCGGTGTGAGTATGCCAGTACTGCTGCCAATTTGTTTCGTTCCCGGCGCTAATCCGAGGCGAATGTCAACGCGCAGATTCTTACCACCTCTCGCCGTCTACTTTAGTGAGTATTGACAAAAGCCCAGTTGCCCCTTACACTAAATGCCGGTCCTGCGCTATCATCAGAATGCCAATGCCATGCAGGTATATGCGTCAGCGATCCATCGAAAGGGGCACGATGTCGCTGACTTGCCACTATAGAACTCTGGATAAACATCGGCCTCTGGTTCCTTGGGTGGATTCCTGGAGTCATCCATGCTATGTAGGTTCCTTGTCTATTCCGCATTCCACTTCAACACGCTCACGGCTTTTAGCTATATTATCCAAAAATATTGATGGTGCCACCATACTATCGTATCTGAGACCATTGAATACAGTGTGCCACTAGCCTGTGAATGGTCTCCCTGGCCAAGTCCAACAGTACCGTGAGAGATCTTTACACCACCTCTTGGTATACATACATGGACAGCACATCGTCGATGTGGCTTTAATTCTTCGTACCGTCTCGTACGTTACATACTCAAAAGATAGTATCTCATTATAACAATCAGGCCCCGTGACTGAACTGCGGCTTACCAGTCATAGAAACAAATGGACGTTGCCCTCCACGTACAGAAGTAAAGTCCACCGATCCGGACTGCGCGTCCCGATGAAACCACGCGAAACTTTGGCCGAGTGCCTTGACCACATGTGAGGCCACGCGCCGAGGAGGGAAAGTTAGTAGACAGCACGCCGAAAGAAATCTTCGAATGCGTGGGTGCAGGCGAGATTGGGCTAGCCGCTCGAGCGCCACATCCGAGGTGGAGCGTGGCATGGAGAACGGTGCCCGCTCCGAGAATCTGATCTCGAGCGGACTGTCCGCCGAGCGAGCCGCGACGTGGAAGGATCCGCCTGTCTCGTGGCCACACGTGGAAAAAAATAAGCCGAATAGTATGCGGTTGTTGAAAAAAAAAAAAAGACCTTTCGACGGGGGTGACGCACATCACGGAGAGAACGGATTTGTCATAAGGTCATCGTCGCCGTTCGTCGTCGTGGGGCAGGGTCCTCTGTGACCATCAGAGCGGTGGTTCCCCAAAGATGACGGCACAATAAGTTTCCCACGGATATAGCGGTTGGATGTGATGATCTACGTCTCTCCGGCCATGAAGCCCTGCGCCGAAGGCCAAGAATCACGAGAACAAGAACGATTCAGAAATAGATACGCCCATCGGCCTCACGACAGGGGCATTACTACTCGAGGACAGCGAAACCAGACCAAATGCGTGCGGGGGAGGTCAGATCACCGATCACACGGCCGAACTGTGTAAGGGAAGGTCTGTTTATTAGCCGTTGCATGAAAGCGGCGTCCTTTTCGGGGCGAGATTTCAGGCGAGCGAGACGGTGATCTCGAGGTGCGAGGTTCTCCAGCATGCCCGTCACAGTGTCTCTTCGTTTTGCTATCACAATGAAGAAAGGGTATGTCATACGACGGAACTTATACGTACATGGTAGTACACTCACAATTAATGCCGACACCGCACTCGTCCTCGCACCGGCGCAGCGTGCACGCAGTCCTCTCCGGCAGTGCCAGTTTCCGATCTCCAAGAGGCCCAGAACCTTTTTTCAATCTCAATGTATCGTTGATTCCTGCAGACTCGGCAAACTAAAGGCTCCATGGAGCGTGTCCGTCCCTCGTTGGACACTGTTTTGAGACCAGCAGCGTGAAATAGGCGTGCAGCTGACAAAAAAGCTTTAGGGTGTTGTTGTCCTGGGACCTAGCACTAGGACTAGCCGTCAATCGACTATAGTGCCTGTTGAGCATGGTTAACGCACGTAGTCTGTTGATTTGCGGGGCTCAGAACTAAATGCTGCGGGCGGCGACTAATGATGTGCGTGCGAGTTGAGCGTGGCAAACGAAGCCTATCCCCTCAAGGATAGGGGAGTAGAATGCCTACCACCACCTCTCATACACAATACCCACGCCGCACCCGTATGCGTGCAGCGCATATGCAACGCACATAGAAGCGATCACCGTCGCCAGTTCGTAGAGATGCGATTCCCGAGCTGGAAAAAGGGACATTGAGGATACTGTATTTCGGGTTTAGAATCCGTCGAATGTCTGCAAATTTCGAAGGGTGACCCATCGCCAGAACGAAAATGAAAGAGGTGCAGCACAATAGGCAATCAGCAGTTCTAGGCCAATACAGTTGAGTTGTAAAAGAGTAGCGTGCCGAGAATCCTAGGAGACCCGAGATTATGAGCAGCCCGAGAGGGGGGTGGTGATGAATCAATTAAGAGAAGAAACCCGGGCCAGGTGATCCGCCAGCCCGGCCTTATTCCCGCTCCGGATTGCAGCACCTTGGGACCAGCACAATGGAAGACGGTTGATTCTCTAGCTGACATATGGGTATATTCGGATATGTTCCCCCCCTTCCCGCAATCACAGTAGAGAGGCGTAGTATGCAGCTGAGAGTGAAAGTTGCGCGTCTCGCGCACATGACAAGCGGAAATAGACAAAACAACTTCGCCACCAGATAGAATCATCATTACATTCTCCACCTCCACGATCCGCTGACAGGATCCCGCGCGCTGTCATAGAGATGTGTGAAAGGTCCCGCAGGAGCCGGGGTAGGTACACAACTCCGTTCTCTTATCCATCTGTGTGAAGTACAATATATACTGGCGCAGGTGGACACGCAGTCAGGGTCTTCCTTGATACTCTGGCGGTGGCGCAGATCGCTTTTCCTATACCCACTATCCTACTTCGAATTTCTCTCGCTCTCGATTCTGAAGGCAGCATCGTAGCGTACGAAACCACTCAGACCAAGAGATGGCGTATACCTACCGTCGCTTGGGAGAATTATCAAGTGTGCATGCAAAAGTCTCGGGTCCACGCTCTCGGCAACACCTCCCCAAAGTTGCATTGTTACGTCTACCGGATTAACATGATGTATAAACAAAAGGCAAACTAACTTGTACGCGAAAGCAAAAGAGTCAGATATCGGTATCATTGCGAGTCAGCACTCGTTGAGTCTTAAAATCCTGGTCTCTAGTCGTCCGCGTTCACTAGCTCGGCAGCGTTGTTCATGATCCGCTCGAGTGGCCATCGCTCGCCAGGTAAAAGTTTCAAGTCGAGTACGTCGCCAATCTCGTCGCAGGCACGCAAAATCGTGTCGATATCCTCCTTCGTGTGCGACGCGCTAACGCAGAAGCGTACGCGCGAGGTGACCAAGGGAGTAGCGGGGTAGGAGACGACGACGACAACGATGGGGGTTTTGCGTGCGCGCATCATCCGGTGGAACACGCACATTTTACCCAGATTGAACAGCAGCAATGGCACAATGGGCGAATCGGTGTGGCCGAAGGTGATGAACCCGAGTTTGGCAAGTCCGCGCGAGAGATAACGCGAGTTGAACGCGAGACGTCGTAGACGCATGCGACCTTCCGAACCATCGCGCAGCGTGGGAGGGAGGTCCATCCATGCTGGAAGTTGGGAGGGGTGTGCCGGACCGGGATGTTGTTGTGCAACTTCAACAGCAGAGGATGTGGGTAGAGCAACGCCCATGATACTGGCCATGCTGGCCAAAATCTGCACCATAACGGGTGGGGTGATTGATTCAGCGTACGTGCCACCATGTCCACGCAAACGCAACCGGTCTATGAGGGCCTTGGATCCTGCAACATACCCACCAGCAGCTCCGAAGGACTTGGTGAAGGTGCCCATAAGTATGTCGATCGACCGAGGGTTGACGCCGAAGTAGTCGGCTACGCCACGCCCATGTGGGCCCAGAGCACCAATCGAATGCGCCTCATCGACGAATAAATAGAACTATTCTCGAAATTTGGATGCGGTTCTTCCCGAGAGAGAATGGGAAGACAGACCTTGTATTTTTTCTTCAGCTCCAGGATAGTTGGCAAGTCTACGAGTGTCCCTTCCATACTATACAGACCTTCGACAACGAGGAGAATCGACTTCCAAGGACGATGCGTCTTGGGTTGGCCTTGACTAATAACCTCCCTGAGCAGCGACTCGAGTGACTTCATGTTGTTATGCTTGAACGTCCTCACATTAGCCCCGCTCAGTCGTGCACCAAATCGGATAGAGGCATGATTGTACTCGTCAGATATGAGAAGGGAGCCTCTCGAAAGAAGCGCAGGGATGATCGTCGAGTTGGTTGCAAAACCCATTGAGGATATGAGTGCATCCTCCTGACCAAGGAAACTGGCGACGAGCGCTTCCCCGGTCACGTGCAGCTCGGAGGAGCCACCTTCGAGTCTAGCGCCACATGTGGACACACCATAACGACGGAGGCACTCCTCTACCGCATCTGCACATCCACCTTGTGCTTGAGCAAATCCAAGGTAATTGTAAGACGAGATGTTGAGGGCTCGAGTCGTGGTTCCGGTGAGGGAAAAGGTGTTGTTATAGTCCTTGGATTCGCGGTCAAGGAGATTGATGGTTCGTCCAGGAACACCGGTGACAGGGGCAGAAAAACAGTCGTCGATACGCGTCTTGAGCCGCCGAGTGTAAAAGGAATCAAAATCCGAGTTGAGAGGTGCGTAGCCCTGTTGGGAGGACGCAGATAAGTGATCAAGTTACGGGCGACACACCGAGCCGAGAACACCCGGCGCTCAAGACCGAGAATTCACACACGACGAAAAAAGACTTACATCGAAGGGAAGTAGGTGACGGTATAAAGCAGGATAAAAACGCTTCCCGAAGAAATCGCGTATGTGACCCATGCAGATGAGGAGAAGATAGCTCATATAGGTGGTGAGGAGGATGTAGTATGGAGGGTCCTGCTCGTGGGCCTCCTTGAACTTGGTTCCGGATTTGTGCGCAGACTTGTATCTATAATTTTCATTCGGGCAGAAACCAAACTGCAAATGATCAGCAGAGACGACGTGTTCTGAGGTCGGGGGGACGGTGGGGTATGCTAGACCATCAGAATTGTCATAGGGGGTGTCGTTGAGAACGGTGTCTTCAGACAAAGTCGTGGCCGAAGAAGAAAGTGAAAGGGCTGGGGTAGATGTGACACTCGCAGAGTCGCGAACCCTCGCGCGAGCGTCTGCTTCTGAAAGGGCTATAAGGTAGGACTGTGCTGATCTCATGGCAGTGAGGTAGGAGGGTGAACGCTTTTTAAATATGGAGTCCTGACGAGGAGGGGTGGTAAGAGCGATTGGCGATGGCATAGTTGTGGCCCGCTTGCCAAAAAACGACTAGAGCTTGGCTGTCGCTTGCTGACTGTGGTAACGAACACTGTGGGCGACGGCGATGAAGGCCCGCCGTTGTCGCGACAAAGAGAGAAAGCGCCAAACAAACAACAACGAGAAATACATAATGGGGTGGGAACTACTTGCCTTTTATGATCATCACTCTAACGGCTAACACATCGGGGCAAACCATCTCCAGCAACATCCACAATGTCCAGCCCACCATCTGCCAAGTCGATCCTACAGCTCTACGCGCAAACGCTCAGGACAGCCAAATCATTCAGCTCCTATAATTTCCGCGAATACTTCATTCGCCGCACCAAAAGCACCTTTAAAGAAATCCAGGTCTGTCTGTTCTCGCGGTCCTTCGTTCTACGTGGCACAATGACTCAATTCCTCTTCGCTTTGACAGGGAGAGAAAGACCCAGCGCGGGTTTCCGCTCTCTACAGTGAGGCAACGAGGGAATTAACTTCGCTCAAGCGGAGCGCGATTGTCAATCAGCTTTATGGTGGCTGGACCCTCGCCGTCGAAAAGCAGAAACTGCAACGAGAGCGTAGCGATAACTAAGACCATTGAATAGACAGATTACATGTACACCAAACAACGTCACCGTAACGCAGGAATAGAGGTTACCCTCGTTCGGCTCATTTCACCACCTGTACACTTACATGCACTATGTCAACGCGTCAACGAGCCATTGCCCTGGCCTACACTTATTATCGTTACCAATTCGCATTAAGCAGGCTGTGGGTAAGGTGTCTCAAAATAGGTTTACTATTTGCAGTACTTGACAGTCTACAGTACGGTCCCATAAAGAGTTCTGTCTGTGTGAGTCTATGTTCTATTGAGGAAATGTAATGTGCCTCGCTTATAATAACCACGGAATGACCGCACGCCTTTCCCGCGGATAAGACTCTGCGAAGCGTTCGTGATACCACCTATGCCCACGCACAGCGCGTGGAACCATCGTAGTTATCTCGACGAACAAGAAAACCCAAGGCGGGCTCACCGAGTCCACGAACGGGATGAGGAGTCGACCAGCCTCAGCAAACTGGGCACTTCTCGCGGTCGCCAACAATACCTGAGCACTCGGAAGCAGTGCAAAGTCGGGGAACGGGCCCGCGGCGAGCGAAAAGCCGAACCACTCTACCCATTCGCAGAAGTAATGCGGGAAGGAGACGAGGGAATACAGACCGCCGTGCGGGATCGCGTAGTGGGGCCGTTGTGCCTTCTTCCTGTCGTCGTCTTCCAACAACTCCTTGGCTTTTCCCTTAGCGATTGCCTTGCGGCGGATGTTGAGCAGGATCTCGTCGTGGTACACGTTTCCGGCAAAGCCGGCTGCCCAGAGCGCGATGCCCGCCCAGAAGCGCGTGGAGGAAAGAGCGACCGTCAGGTAGGACGCGGTCGAGACGGACGTGAGGAAGGCGGCGAGAAGGAAGCCATTCGGCCCGTTGAAAGCGACTGCGGCGCTGACCACGGCCAGGTGGGAGCTAGACCGAGAGGGCGTGCGGAGCGGCGACAGGAGCGCGCGGTTGAGGTAGTGTACGAGGTAGAGCACGACTAGGACAAACTGAGGACTTATGTCAAGTGCCTGGCGAGCGAACGAAGGCAGGGGAAGGGGCGTGGGTGAAAACGGGTGGAGGTAGGTGGTGAGGAGAAAGGCGAGTGGGGAAACGAGCTCCATCACAATCCAGGACTTGATGCCATCGACAGAGAGAACGCTATCGGGGGCGGCGAACTTGCCAAAGGGTGCATCGTATGTAAAGGTGACGGGGCCGAGGAGGGCAAAGCCGACAAGAAACCACCGTTTGGTCACTGTGATGCGGCGGTCATAAGTGGTATTCGATAAGGAACTCGGAGAAGCGCCTGATGACTTACCTGAATACAGATACTCAAAGTCAATCTGCTTGACCAATGCGAAATACTCTGCCATGGACATAACCTGGAAAAAATAATAAATACTCGACGCCTTCAAGCTTACACGTTGGTACGGTTCGAGGTGCAGTAAGCACCAGCATTAATGGACATCAGTCCTGACGTGGCTAGCTTTCGTCGATGACTAAGCAGTACTTAATTTCAATCACGAAGACACAGGGTAGTTTTAATATACTACAGGCGGGCTTTGGATCCCCCAGAAATGAGTCCTCCACCATCGAGGACCAGGTGCGCCCCCGTCACGTAAGCCGCCGCAGGACTCGCCAAGAACAATGCTACGAAAAAGAAAAAGTACGTGATTTGCCAAAAAAAAAAAAAAAAATCCTGTATCGACTCACCCACACCTGCCATGTCAGCTGGCTCTCCCACTCGTCCTGTAGGCGGACGTCAGACGGTGACAGCCGGGGGTGAAAGATGCGGACTCGTACCCCATGGGTGACCCTCAGCTAGTTTGTCCACTCCTCCGGCATTCTTAATGCCAAAAGCAGTCATCTTCGAGGGGAATAAGCTGTGACCGCCCGTCAACTCTGGCTCCACATCCTTTTCAGGAAAATTATAACTTTACCCCGGACAAATGGCGTTCACACTGCTCCATAACTCGTCAGGAACGCTTCAGGGAGTGAGTTGTCCACGTACGTGATGAACTGCGGGCCGAGTGTCACGGCAAGTTGAGACGTGAGGTGGTTGACTGAGACGATCAATTAGCAATGCACAGCGGTGACGATAGATGTGTCACGTACCCGCTGCCTTGCTAGTGTTATCTTGGGGGAGTTCAGCCCTCTAGACAACGTAACAAAGAAGGGAACTGACAGCTCCAAAGGCCATTTCCATGACTCGCGAGTCTGGAATCGTCAGCAACCGGAGAAAAGGCAGCGATAGATGATATGTTGATGACGCGGCCGGGCTCGTGATTCGAAGAGTCCTTGGCCAAAAGGGGTGCAAGCCCAGCAGTTACTGGTTCGCCCGAGTCAACGGCGAAGGCGGAGAGCACACGACGACCACGAACCATAAAATATGCTCTTCACATTCAGAGAAAGGAGACGGTCCCAGCCATCCTTTTCTGGGAAGCTATCGAGGGCAGTAAGGCTCCAAATATGGACGCAGACTAGATGCTTGCATACTCGTCAAAAGGCGCGCCCCATGACATACCGGAGTTGTTGACAAGGACGTGTATTTTGTTTTCTTTAGCCTTGACGGCTTCTACGAGGTGGTCACACCCAGCCTTAGACTAGAAAGCGCAAACGCGGGTGTCAGACAGTCCTAAAAAAAAGTGTACGGCGAACTCACGCTAAGGTCGGCAACGAGATACTCGCAGGATCCAGGGCGTATTTTGTTCAGCAGTTCCGAAACCTATGTCAGAGTCGGACATTAGGGTTGGCTAGCAGAGTGTAGGTGTGGTGCGCACCGTCTTGAGCTGCTTCTCCTTACGAGACGCGATGTAAACCTTGGCGCCGTTTTGCACGTACGCGGCAGCGATCATCGTACCAATCCCAGAACCGCCACCAGTGACCACGGCTGCTCGAAGTGTTCGTGTCGTGGTCAACCCATATACAATATACAAGTTACACGCACCAATCTTTCCTTTCACATCGAACAGATTCGGTATGGCTAAGTCTAGACAACGATTGAGAAACGACTTGTCTGTGTGGAACAGAATGCTTACCCGACATGGTCGTGATGAACGTACGGCAAACGAATTAGCGTCAAAGGTGACGGGTGATGGTAAGAGGCGCATTGTTCGACGTTGCCATCGGATGCACTGTGGGTTCGGGTATGGCAATACCGAATTTGGAATCACGTCATTGCCATGACTCAGACCAACCAACTTACTCATGCTCAAGGTGGTTTCTCATTGTGCATCATGCATTTGCAGTTCGCCCGTCCTCCCGATAAGGAATCACCTTGCCATCAAACAATGACTTATCCATACATCAAATCAAAATCAAGGTTGAGATGACAGACGTCGAGATGGAAGATCCTGAAGGAAAGAAAACAGCGATTTGTTTCATTGCACCATTATCACGGATCAACGTCACTGCGGTGAACGTCTGGGGTGTCCATCATCACGGATATCAGTTTTCGGCGCTTCGTTGCCTATCTCAGGGCGTTCCGCCGCCACCATTTTGCTGCCCCGTTTTCACATCTTTGTTTCTGTGGCAACAGGGTCTACATTCACGACGATCTCCTGATCTACAAGTCGTCCGTAGGCACAGCCCTGCGCAACGCCCTATCCTGCGTTCCTATGTTTTATTTTTTTGATAGGGGCACGTACCTTACCCCACGGTGCGTCGGGCTCAGAAGCACCGCTCTGGTGCTAGTAAGATAAAGAAGTGGAGATTCATGCATCATTGATGGCTGGCTGTTCATGACAGCGAGAGCACTTCAAAGGGAAGAATACACAGCTTTCTTATCTGATCGAACCATCGTCGTGAATGTAGCGGCGGAGCTCAGAAGTTTCGCGCCTACCAAACCTCCAGTCACTTCCAAGTCCAGATAATTCCCATAGCTCCGGAGAAGGCGCTCCATTTCTAACATGCCACGATGAAACAATGAAACACCAAATTCCAGGGGATTCTCGGAATAGGCGCCTACGACGTGGATTGCGGCAATACGTTGGTACTCTCTGGAGTTCTGCATCACATTGACATCAGCGCGAGGCTGTCGAATTGCGTAAAGTCAGGGTCGGGTAGCTTAAGATGTTAAGTTTCTTGATCGTAACAACCGACGGTCTGTGCCCCAGCTGCGGATGTTACGCACCTCTCGTATTGCTCACCACAACGGATGCGAAGGCAATCCTGGACAAGTTCTCAAGGGTCGGCGTACTACTACAACCACGATGGAGGACGACACCTCATTAGCATACTGCCGGTAAGAGAGAGTTCGCGCCTGACTCGCTGGGTGACTAATACCTCAATAGCCGATGACGACGGAAGAGGACCTCTTGCAGGAGCAATACATGGGCGATCGACTATCGAGGCAGCTGCACCTTGGGTACCCGCGAGTGTATCAAGAGGAATATCGAGAGACCAGGAGAGGGGGCAAGGTGACAAGAGTATTTTCGGTATGCTGTCCGACATTTACATCATCGGGATGCATCCATTCCTCTAGCAGAAGTTTGGTAGGAGGGTCCAGCGGGGGTTCAAGCGATTAAAAAAGATGATCCAGAAATGACACAAAATCGGACAACTTTGAAGGTATGTGATCACCACTGTTCAAAGTTCATTGTCAGCACGTTGGTGAATCATAGAGACAGAATATTGTATGGAAAGAGGCCCTCAGAGAACATACGTTGTCCTTCACATACTGTCGGACATATGCTTGTAATTTTAGAGAAATCATCGGGATTTGGATGCAGGACAACCACCACGAGCGCCGAAGGTAAAATGAACTCACAATATGATCGAGAAATTACCGCTGAGCTAGATTGAGGTATAAGGTCCGAGTGAGCGACGGAAGAAAAACGGAACAGCGACGAGAAAAAGTCAGAATGAGAATCTATGGTATATGGATATCCACAAGAGATGGATCTCTTTCGGAAGCAGAACTGATTGACAGTGTTCATCAAGAGAAAAGAACCAGAAGGTAACTTACCGCCTTGTGTCCGAGTCCGAGTCGGTACGCCGTCGGTTGTGTTGATGTTGTTGCGAACAACGTGCGGAGTTTGAATAGCGCTCTTCTGGTGCTCGTCCCATCAACTTTCGGTGAGTGTCTTTTCTATTTGGCCTCACGCGATGAAGATATTTCTCCATTTCATTGAGTCGGTGAGGTTTCAATCCCATGAACCACACTCAAACATGCATCACCAACTGAGCGTTCACTAGCTTTTTTTATGACTGTCGTCCTCCTCCGGTTTGCTTCATAGAGTACTGACATCTTGTCAAGCAGTTTCTTTTTCTATAATAGATTCGAATGGTGAGTATCCCATCTCCTCTTGCATTAATCGCAAGATGAAATCAAGTTCATCCATTCGTTGAACGAACTCGCCCTCGTGTTGCCTCCCTTGACCACCTTCACCTCGGTGAGGGGTCTCGCTGGCAGCTACCGTTCTGGCAGCTGCTGGCCGGTCGATGGTGCATTTCGCCAGGCGAGGAATAATGAAAACACTGGCTTCTCTGATTCAAACCACGCTCCCCTGCAACTCCGCCCTTTCCTCTTCGAAACATGATTCTGACTTTGTCTCTGATAGGTTTTTTACTACTTTTAGGGCTATACACGAGCAGAATCAGGAACAGCGTTCGGGTCGTAAATACACGAAGCCTTAGACAACCTCCCTTTCCTCGCGATTGGGGGTCGAGTGTAGTATGTTAGCCTGATTTGGCGAAGAGGGATGTCCCCGACGTGATATAACGCCGAAAAGATTGTAGTACCTAACGCGAGCGTGGCTTAACGCACGCATGAGGGACGGTAGCAGGTTGACGATCCACACACTCCTGCCATCACTGGACTCCCAAACCCATCGGATGAACCACCCAATGAGGGCAACCAAAATGGCCGAGGCCACCGTAACGAAGATCCATGTTGAGTTATTTGAATGATGAAAGCTAAAGAACAGCAACGTAACGAAAAAACATGCCCGTCCTATCGTTCAGGATCGGAGAGGGGATATAAGGGTAAGTGAGCTCCAAGAAGGGTCCAGGACGGGGGGAGATGGCCTACGCCCACATCAGAAGTGCCCACGGAAGACTGAAGACGATGGCCACCGGTTCGAAACCGAGCGTCCGATGAACCCTCTTGTAAAAGTAAACAGACTGCTGCCATGAGATAAGCTGGGCAGAGACCTAAGTGACATAGTCTACTCACAGTACCCGCAGGGTCTGCATTCTGTTTTGGACCGTTATGATAAACCAGGAGCATGCCGATCACGATGTTTGCTACGCTCGCCAACATCGACATGGAACTGGCTATCTGCGCGGGAGAGACAAAAATATCGACCTGGCTTGCACTCGTTATACTGTTGATGATGTTGGAAATGACCACGCCAGGGATTGCGAGGAACCCAACATTTGCTGAAAGCGTCACAGTCGACGGAAATATCAATCGTGTGAAGCTCGAGAATTCTAGTTTGAATGCGGCCCCATGACATACCCAGAGAATCAGCTCTTCCCACTCTCCCACTAATTTGGTCGTGAACTCTTTCCAAACCCTCTCAATGATGATTTCGTCCGTCCACGCATTTTCCATTTCTTGTAGATGAACTTCCGGCGCCAAGAAAAGCAACAGGGACAGTAACGTGGTAAGTAGCGATCTTTCTTGTTTTTTTTCTCAGAATAGACTGCCTGGTTCCTGAATAATCGGGCGTGCTGCTGTCCGTGGATATTCAGAAATTTCCAGTATGCTAAATACGCGCGTTCGTCAGTGAACGGTAAATGTCTGTGACATTCTGGAATTACCGAAACAAGACAGGACTCGGGCTTGGTAAACACATCTCATCAGGGACATGAGGACAAGGTCGAACCTATTCTGTGACTCACTAACGCCGGCAGTGTGGTACACCACCAGCATCGGGCTCTGCTCTACGAAGTTAGTCGTATATATCACCTTCGTGGTGTCTCGGCGTACCTTTCACTTTTCGTACAAGGTTGACCATCTTCTGTATGGTATCATCATCGTATGATAAAGTTGAAGACTTTGAGGTCAAAATATCTGTGGTACCAATCATCGAGTTTTGTCGTGAAGGCACGGCCAGATACACGTGTTTACCCATGCACCCATGCGACAAGATCCCCAAGAGTTCGTCGTAAACCGCAGGTTGAAGACAGCAACCATTAAAAACGGCTGGAAAGAGGTAGTAATGTGCCCTAAAGGGATAACGTCAATGTGCAAGTTTAAGATGTAGAATAAAATAGCGGAGGCACCAATAAAGACCCTCTAATCGATGCTCTGCACACCAGACCAATGAGAACAGAGACGAACTTGAAGGTGAAATCTACGGCGCACTGACACGGGCGGGCGAGGTGATACAGAAAACCTCAGATACCATGCAGTTCGCGTCGTACACATCGAGCCAGAACAAGCATCGGGCCTCGTGGCAAGCATAGTATTTAATCCTCCGTAACGTAGAATCTTCTGTAGATAGTAGTAGAACTTTTCCATATTTTAAATCGGGGTCGTGCATATTTGTGTCGATAAACAACTCTTCAGTCGTGGGTTGGTCACAACCGAGCACTTATAAGGTGCCAACGCACGCACCCTGCCTTCATCTAAGAAGTAAAGGGTGCCATCTGGGTGGATAGCTGGAATATAAGGAACACAGTCTACTTCGAGTGAGCTTTGCTCAGGGCCAATCTGTTTTGGGACGCTGGTGAAGGGCAGTTTCCATTAGACACCGATAGCTATTGGGACCACATACATACTGAGGAAGTGTTGTTGTCAAGGGTCTAATTTTGTAGTCTATCCTCTCGCGGGGTCTGCCAGAGATGTGAGAGTTTGATGAAGCAATAATATTATTTACTACTTACACGCGACACTTCATGTATCGTGGAACTTGGTCGGAGACTATCAACTGCAAAGAACAACCGTCAGGCAGATCAGGGTTGGGTATCGAAGAAGGGGCCGCGGGAGTGGGCTGGGGTGATTCTCCAGGTAAGTCGGGGGTTGGCCGCCGTGGGAACGGGGATGGACGGACAGTGGGGGACCTGTACGCCGGCTCCGCTGCCGCCGCCGGTGAGTCGACCAAATAACGACGAGGAAGCGATTTCGTCGACAAATTCTCGATCCACAACCACACTTGTCGAAGGACGTCGCATCCCATGGCCGTAGACACCTGTTGGGACTAGCGACGCCGCATAGGAGGCTAGTTGAGTTTACTCAGGCTGAACAGCAACAGTCGCATCTCGTGGGGTCGGGTGATGCCAGTGGGCCGAAGCTGGAGTCTTACTGCAAGCTATAGCACGGTCTTTCCCCATATCTACAGCTGAAAACGGGGCCCAGTACCAGGAAGCGGACATTCAGCTCTCTGAAATGTACTCTTCCCGTCTTGCTTCCCATTGTTCCACGGACGCCAAATGCCCAACCTGCGACTGAGGAAAGCTAAGAACGGGGTCCAGTATTTGAAGCAACGGGGGATGGATTCCCTTGTAAAGCGCAGCTTGCAAAGTAGCTTGCATAGAATGACTTTGAGTATAGAGGCCATACGGAGTGAGCAGAGTCATAGGGTAAAAGGATCCAAGGGCCGGGGCCAAGGCCGTGGCATTGTCCTCGCCGTACTTTCTTCCTAAGAAAATAATACTCTATATTCTTTAGCACGTATAGAATAAGACCACACAACTAAACGAGGACCAGAGCGCAATCAAGACCACAAAAGATCGACAGACACGGTAGGGGTGGCCAAGGCCCAGAAGGCATGAAGGTCAGAACATCGTGAATCAACGACTTGAGACACCGAGCTGCATCAGGACGATGGAATTGCAACTCATGACTAAGATTACAGATGGAAGGAGTTGCAAATTATGAGTCAAAGGGAAAGGTCTTTGTTCATGTCAAAGACTAGCAACCTACAATACGCACAATATCGACAGCAGGACCATGTGCCTGCCCAATTGCCAAACGCTTAACAAGTACACGTAGAATAGTAATAGAAAATGAGAATAAGATGCAGAGAGATCAAGACGCGACCAAGTTACGCGCGTACCACTATCAGTCGTCGTCAATGTCCATCGCCATAGTCCCGTCAGGGCCATCGGCCGCATGGATGACCTTCGCGCCGACAGTGCTCCCCGCCAACCGACTGCGCCTCCGAATATACTCGCTCTGTCTCACATGTTTCTTCGCGCTCATCAACACGTCACTCCCGCGGCTCGCGCTCTTCGCACCAGCGTACGAGCGCCTCGCCGCCGTGCCCATGCTTGACCGCGCGCGTGCGGACCGCACCACACCGCCACCACTAGCCCTCGCGGGGATCTTCGAGCCACCCCGGGCAGCAGCGGGACGCGACAACGACGGCGCGGAGGGGGTGGTGGAGGACGCAGCCGCCGCCGCGCGTTGAGCGCCGAGCTTGGCGATGATGCGTGAGCGCGAGATGCGTGGCTTCCGAGCGTGCAGTTGTCCTCCTGTCGCTGGCTTAGTGGGCGATGCTCGTTCAGGGCTCGGCGCGCCGTCGCCAGAGGCGGCCATGACGGCTGCGGCCGCTGCTGCGAGAGAGGTCGGCCGGACGGGAGGGGGCACGGCCAGCAGCGGCGTGGTAAATACTTTGCCTGCCACCGAGTTGGCGTTCCCGCTCCCGCCGCGCGGGCTGTTCGTGATCGCGTCGAGGGCCGAGTTGCGCGGGGGCGTCTTGGCGCGCTGCGCGACAATGGTGCTCGTTCTAGATTTGGCGACACCGCCCGTTGTCGTCGTGGCGGGGCTGCGCGTCTTTGCGAGAGAGCTGGCGGTGGGGGCGAACAGTCTCGACGTGGCCATCGCCCTGCTTGGACTGAATATATTGGTGCCCGCTTCGTTGCTGTCCTCAGTCGCGATTTTCGTCACCCCAGGGTTGTTGCTCGTCGGGCCGGGTACGGCACGGCGCTGTGAGCCAGCAGATAACGAATTCGTGGCCGATGAACGTGGAAGGACAACGCTCCCCCTCGTACCAAGAGACGAGGCGTTGTTGGCTGAGCCAGCGAGCACACTCCGGCGAGAGCTGGTTGATCCCGTCGGTGTAGGGTTCAAGGACCTCGCCGCCATGTTGCTTGACAAACTTGCGGATCGGGGGTTCGTCTGACCATTCCTGTTGGACTGGGAGTCGAATGTAGAACTGGGTGGTCTGGAGCGTGATGTTCCCGCAGTCGTTGGTGCCTTGCTTGACGCGGACACAGTGCGGGTGGGGGCCACACTCTTCCGGCCAACAAGAGATCCTGATGGCCGCGAGGCTGGAAGAGACGGTTTCTTAGGAGGTCCAGGTATTGCCTTCTTGGGTTCCACTGCAATGTCAGAAGTCTGTGACTTGGTCGTCGTGGTCGTGGTCGTTCCCGAAGCTTTTGTGGGGGAGCCCGCGCCAAAGTTCCACACGCTGCGCACAATCGACTTGGCTGAGGAGAGGAACCCGAAGCGAGGCTTTGCTTTGCCCTTATCTATGCAATGGATGGCTCGTTAGTAGGCAGCCCCGCCACTTTTGAAAACGGGAGAACATACTGTTTGAGGCTTGCGGCCCAGCTGTACTTATTCTACCGTGCCTACTACTCCTTCTCTTCTCCTTTCTCGCATCGAGCATCTTTCGTGTGGCCGCTCTTTCCTTCTCGGCCTGTTTCTCTTCTGCCTCCGTCTTCCTGGGTGAGAGAGTGAGCCGACGCCCTTTATCTTTACCCCCGTCTCCCTCGATGACCCTGACACGTTTCGACATCCGCCTGTCTTCCTCTTCCTGCACGTCATCCGGGGGCGCTTCCCCGTCGTCGTCGTCGAACCCGCCGGGGATACCCATTTGCTTGCGAGAGCCTGCGCTAATGACCTGAGTGTCTGCGCTGGACCGTTTCTTTCCCGGTGCTGACCCGTGCCCAAGGACATCAGACTTCCGCTTCTTCGATTCGCGCCTAGCGGCATAGTGTGTTGCGATGGAGTCCATCTTATTGAACTGTTCCTCATGCGCCTTGTCAAAGCGATCTACCTTGCCTAGGGTGCGAAGGTTGCCGGATTCCGCGCTAGTGACATCAGTAGTCTTAGCGATAGCTGATCCTCCGAACACGTCGGCATCGACTTTCTGCACGCCTGCGGCGGATAGGCGTTTGTTCATTTCTTCTAGCACAGAAGCTGCGGCAGCGTCGAAGGCCTTGTTTGATACGCTGTGTCGTGGCAAAGGGGAGCCAAAGAGAAATGGCTCGCTACGAGGGATGCCCAAGCTCTCTTTTTGTGCGCTCGGTGGTTTGGGGGCAGGGGAGAATAGATCTTGTACCTTATTGGAGGGTCTTGGGTACTTCTTTGGCTTAGAAGTAGAACCTGCCGTGAGTTGTGGTGGGGCAATGGCGGCCGGCATCGCAGATTTAGTCTCTTCCTCGTTTTGTTCCAGTTCGTCGACGGGAAGAGCGGGATACAGTCTCTCAGACGGCGCAGGGTGAGGTGAAAGAGGCCATACAGGGACGCAACTTTGCCCTTTCGCATCGGGACTGCCCATTACCAGATCGAACTCCGGGTCTACTGGTTTTAGGTGTGGGGTTCCTGGGTCATGCGACAAACTTGGTGTTGCAGCTGATGCAGATACCAGGCGGATCGTCGTCTTCGATTGACTCACGGTGGGATGTGGAGCAGCATTTGTAAGGGGGCGTGTTCCTGAGGGGAGAGGGTGGCTTGAAATGTGTTCTTGTATTGTTGTATCTGGGGTAGAAAACTTAAAATGGTCCGTCTGAGGCATGTCGGACGGCAATGGTTCCGGAATGGAAGAATAAGGGACGGAGTAGCTAGCGAGTTCATCAGAGATATCAGGATACGTTGCGATCCGACTGTCACTGGACTTGGCCGAGGTTACGCGTTTGAAGTTAAATGAGTTGGCTATGGCCTTTAGCGAGGAGCTCATACTCGAAGCTGGGTACAGGGTCAAAAAAAAAAACCAATCTAATGCGCTAATAGACTTACATTTCGATCCGCCACCTGTACCAAACTCATCAGGAGCATTGCTTGTAACGCTACGAAGTGAGGAGAGGGTCGTGCGAGAGACGGTTTCTGGCACTTCGGGGATATCCTCCATGACGACCTCCCATTGGTCGCTGGGCCGTTTCAAGTCTAATGTAGATGATTCTTCTTCTTGGCTGTCGGTGTGAATGGCAACGCTCAACGGGTCATCGGGTGGCAAGGTTAAAGCATGGTCCTTAAGTCTCTGAATGAGATCTACATTCTTGCCAGATGCCTTGATGGAGTGTATCTTGCAGAGTTTGACGAGTTGATCACGCTTGAGAGAGTGCAATGCCGGGGAATTGAATAATATCTGAGTGGTCTCCGACATGTTGTTGATAAGGTGCTCAGTTGTTGCCGCGTCCGAAACAAGACCAGTCATGTGATCGTTCCTAGTCTCGTGATGAGAGTTACCCGATCGAGAATCGAATTGTGGGTCCAGGTTTGTGAGTCAACAGTTTCCATAAACGGGTTGTGGGTCCAGCACACCCATAAGCACAAACAATTCAATTTCCTGTCCTTCTCCTGCCTGCCGACATAATATAAAGTATGCTTGCCACCCCTCCCACCCCTTATCAACATTCTTCCCATCTTCTCCCCCAAGTCCCTCTAAAATATGGTCCTCTCTATACTCAACTCAGATCCCTCTCGCCGCGACACAGAGAACTTATCTCCCCACAAGCTACTCGCTTCCCCCCAAAAACCTAAAACGCCAAATGGGCGTTCTCGTGCCCACAACATTCCGGGAGGGATCAAGCATCTTCTCAGCGACCCTAAGCGTCGTCGTCGTGTTTCAGCCCGTTCTGCCGCCTTGCTCTTTCCTCCTCGGATACCGTCCCGTTCCATTCGACCCCGGTCGAAGTGTGTGAACACCCCCAAAGCTCGCCCAACTTCATCCGCTCCTTCTATTTCTCAGACCCGAAGCACCCAGATCCAACCCTCTGTCCCGATTAGTGTCACCTTTCCGAGACGCCTGCCTGATTTACCCCGCAAGCAAATTAGCGCAGAAGTTCTCTCCTCTCTCGGTTTCACGCCACAGGTCCCTACTCAGTATATTCGCGACCAAATGGACCGTCTTTCTCTCAGGTACGGCCTTGGTCCATCTATCTATCGTTTTTCCCACTTAGTGAAATATTATCGATAGTATGTATCATGCCCTGCGGTCGACCAACGCAACTGCTTCTGGCACCACACTCCCCAAGACACTCCTAATCAGTGTTAACGATGCATCGTCGGCCATGCTCCCTACTCATATGGCCGCCGTTTACTCGTCGGCTCCTTCTGCTCCTGAACCGAGGCGTGTGACGATGTATCCTGTTCACCAGTCTATTCTCTCGCTTTACTGCGCCAACTTGCCTGTGCTCCCCCCTTCCACCCCTCGTCCAGCTACTCCCATCTCACCCTTTCAAGTCCCCGTCGTACCACTCGCTTTGCCACATCCAGAGTCTTTTCCCGTCCTCACACAGTTCCTGTATCTCAAAGATACACAGTCACTCTTCCAGACCTTTCTCTGTCTAACCCCGGTCAACGGGCTCCCCGAAGTCCTTGACCAGACGCGGTGCGATGCGTTCGTGACCGAATACTCAACAATCCTCGCGCAGAATTATACCACGCAGCGGCTTGCCAGTCAGGCGGTAAAGGTCCACGGCTTCTGGCGCAACGCGTGTGCGTTGGGTATCTTTGATATCGCCCTGCAGACGTTCTTCGAATTAGCCTGGGAGGTTCTTATGAAAGCCTTGATACTCTCTAGCAACCGTGCACCAACGACGGCGGTCGTTTGTGCTTGACCCCCGCTTTCGCATTTTGTCTCGGTCTCGATTACCTTTTCGCATCTCCTCTGCATGTCCGTTATCCCGCAACATCATTGAGAATCCTCTTCCCTCGCACGTCATCACCATATAAGATATTACCTTTATTCATGTTTATTGCCCTATTTTTTATTTCTTGTACTCGAGTGTAAAATACTAGCAATACATGTATTTTACCAAGGCTATATAGCCTATACCCGACCAATCAATAATCAAATCTTGAATCAAATGCGATTCACGGGTGGTTTCATCTTGGGTTTCATGAGCCGTACTATATCAATTTGTAACTCATGCGACGAGCCCTTTGCGAAAGCAATGCCTATGAGGACGAAATGGAAGTCTTATGTTCTTATATAAAGCGTTATATAATGTAGGAGGACAGATTTGACAGAAGGTCGTGAGAGTAATATAGAAGCTGGCGAAAGAGGAAGTAAATTTGAGTCCTCGGTCAATGCTAAGGTTTGCACGCTTTTTTAAAAACTTCTGTAGCCCCAACAACACAACCATTCTTCTCCAGAGCATAGTGATAAGGTGGCGAATATCCCACCTTCACACTGACATGTTTATTGTTTCAGGAAATGTGGAAAGCAATCGTCATCTGCAAAATTTGGTTAATTTGGTTTCACATTGCGTTGTTACTTGTCACGCGGTGTCTTTTGGAGTTTTAACGTTCAAGCCTTCAAGCTTCAAGGACGATTGCTGACAACAAGACAGTGGAGCGGTGATTCACACGAGAGGGGATCGAGGCGATTCGAGGGTCGTTGTTCGTGAAGCCAAAGTGTGTATACGAGAAACTACTGCAGCTGAATACAGTAGGTCGAGCTTAGAGCTCTACGTGGTTACAGGATATAAGTACGACGAATGTCGAGTCATACTGAACGAGTCACGACGCCTCCGAGTCCTACAGAACATCGAGTCAACAGGTTACGGAAGCGGAGAAGAGACGGAAAAGTAATAACCGAGTCAGATACGAGTCACCATGAGTCAGTCAGAAGCGTAAAAGTCACGCCAACGGCAAGTGAAGTTAGTGGAGCGTGTTGTGCTTCGAAATTTCCTTGGGAATTTTGGCTCTACTCTACTGGTCGCGGGCAGTTGTTGCACGATTGTCGTGCCCATTGTCATGCCAGCCGGTGTCCAAAGTGGGCCCGAACTGGGTCGTACTCCCGTCACTGCTGAAAAGTGCATTTGCACGCAAGTTTGCACGCATGCCGTTACAGTAATAGTGTTTGCTAAGAGGTGAGCATAATTTCATGAAACGTTTGATGGAAGACACAGTAAACCGGAATGGCGAAATACAGAGTAGACGTACATGACTGAGGGCCCCTTTTTTTGACAGACCGTACGATTTCATTGTTTTCCCATCCGCGCTCGAGTCACCGGCGCACCACAATTTTTACGCGACTCCTTGGCGACTCCGCGGCGATGTACAAGGCACTCATCATGTGCGAATCTTGCACGCCGAGCATGAGCAGCATCCCACGTCAGTTGCAGCGAGTGCCGCTCGCTGTAGCAGTCGGGTGAATGGTTGTCGTGGGAAAGAGCAACGCGACGGACGGACGGCGCGTGCGGGTCCCGGGGGGGCGCAACAGGAACTGTGACATCACATTACGCGGGTGGCAGTTTCTGAGATGTGTGGTATCTAGCGGGACGGCGACGTGTGTGGCGGCCGCTATGCAATGGAGTGGCTGCGGCCGTGAATACAAGATTGGCGATTGGAGACTAGGCGCTGGACTCGGGCCCCGAGAATGTCAGTGCGAAGTTTTCGGAAGAAGCCCTCGGTGTCTATGAGAATGAGTGTGATAGGCAGAGGTGGGGAGGACGGATTAAATTGCGATTGAGGACTAGCTCATACGTCGCCATGGGACCCAGAGCTGGTGAAGAAAGAACGAAACTACTAGTAAAGAGGCGGGCCTGAGCGCTGCATCTTGGTAAGGAAAACGGGTGATGACATAGGTGCTCTCAGATAAGCCAGCACTGCCCTATGTTGCGGACGGCGTGTTAGTGTAGTAGGGAGCGGTGCGGGGGTAAACTGGGGCGAGACTAATAAAGGATAACCTCATCGATTTACAATGAAGGGGTGGCGTGTATGCACACTACATACCCTCTCACGACAGTCCCATCGCACCTCTCAAACTCGATTGAACATCGTAAGAGACACTGGATCGAAAAAGGGACGCGTCGGCCTCGATTGTCCACTACCGTACGCCAGCACGCCAGCGATAGCTCACTCGAGTCATGATAGTCCGTCTTGGCATTCGCGATTACCAGGTGATCATCAGCGGCACGGTCACCGGCTGCCGAAGGTAATTAATTATACCAGAGTTGCGCAGTCGTTTGCCAAATGTGGGATGTTATCGGCGACGCGGCCTGGAGAGCCATATGAGAAAGCCAGCTTGAGTAATTACGTTCCCAACAGCATGTGCCTAGCCGTGGTGACTCGTCACACTGCCGATTCGCACGTCCCTGTCAGTGCGGAAGTGCCGCCGGCCAAGAAGGTTAAATGCCGTTTTGGGATTGAACGGCAGATGTTCCTCCGGATACCGTAAGCGGTGTATGGTCAACGGCAACTTTTCCCGTGGGCAAGATAGAAATACACACACTGTCTGCGAGCCATATGGTTCCACTCAGTGCTCCTCTCCCTTCTTTTTTCCGCCCCCTTCATCGCGCCCCTCATGTCGGCGATGGAAAATAACGAGCACGACAAGCCCTCCACTCGTTTCTCATGGCTCAAGCCAAAGCAGTTGGACTCGGCTTCAGTGTCTTCGGCCGAGAAACGTACCTCCTCTGAGCTTCGTGTCTCTGTGCCGATTGAAGACACTCCCAAGCCCGTATCATTCTTTGGTCTCTTCCGGTATTATTTCTTCCTTCCATTCATATCGTTTTCTCATCACCTCCCCTCCCAGCTTCTCCACCCGCTTTGAGCTCATTCTCAATGCTATCGGCCTCGTCGCTGCGATTGCCGCGGGTGCTGCTCAGGTGTGCCTGGAATTCCCTTCCCCAGGTGCCTCGCGAGTTGTCCTGCTGACCCTCCCTTCGTAGCCATTGATGAGCCTGCTTTTTGGTAATCTAACTCAGGACTTCGTCGACTTCTCCATTGCCCTCAATAATCTTGATCCTAATGATCCGGGGTCGACAACAAGAGTCGACCAAGCCGCAAAGAACTTCCGTCACGTTGCTGCCCAAGACGCGTCCTACCTGACGTATATCGGTTCGTCACTCGTCACTTCGCTGCTACGACACTCCGGTTCTGAATTACTAATTGGTATTGTCCATGTCCATACAGGCGTGGGCTTGTTCGTTTCCACGTACATCTACATGTGTATCTGGGTCTATACCGCCGAGGTGGCTGCTAAGCGAATTCGTGAACGCTATCTCAAAGCAGTCCTCCGCCAAGATATTGCCTTTTTTGATAAAGTTGGCGCTGGTGAGATCACCACCCGCATTCAGACCGACACCCGTTCGTGTTTCCTCTCGTTTTGTCCATGTACGGGAGTATTGACAATTGTCCTTGTGCGCCAGACTTGATCCAGCAGGGTTTGTCCGAGAAAGTTGCCCTCGTGGTCAGTTACTTCGCTGCATTTGTTACTGGCTTTGTATTGGCATTCGCGAGGAATTGGCGACTTGCTCTTGCTATGTCTGCCATCTTGCCTTCCATTTCTATCACTGGCGCTATCATGAACAAATTCATGTCCAAGTATATGCAGTGAGTTTTAACCCCCTAGACGGTCGTATTCGCAAGCCAATTCGTTCAACTAGGCTCTCGCTCAAACACGTCGCTGAGGGTGGTACCCTTGCAGAAGAAGCTGTGTCCACAATCCGCACTGCTCAAGCTTTTGGCACCCAAAGTGTGCTCGCCTCCTTATACGATATTCCTGTCCATAAGGCTCTCTCTGTGGACGGCCGGGCAGCGATCTGCCATGGCATCGGTCTCTCCAGCTTTTTCTTTGCCATCTATGCCGCCTACGCTCTCGGTTAGTTTTTCGCCCTCCCTTTCTTTCTCTTATAATCCAACCGCTTGTTATTGACTCGCACACCGCATATACTAGCGTTCAGTTTTGGCACTACGCTCATCAACCAAGGTCACGCCGACGCGGGCCAGATCATCAACGTCATCTTGGCAGTTCTTATCGGTTCCTTTTCCCTCGCTCTTATGGCTCCCGACGCGCAGGGTATGAGTTTATTTTCTCTACCTTGATTAATTATTGCTAATTCGTGGAATTGTAGCTATAACCCAAGGCTGTGGTGCCGCAGCCAAAATATTTGGTACAATTGAACGCATACCCGCCATCGATTCGGCTAGCGAAGACGGCCTTAGACCAAGTCAAGTCACCGGCGAAATCACTCTTGAGAACGTCGAGTTTAGTTATCCTGCCCGGCCGGACGTCCGGATCGCCAAGAACCTTAGCCTTACGTTCCCTGCTGGCAAGACAACGGCACTCGTCGGTGCTTCTGGATCTGGGAAATCGACTGTCGTCTCTCTCGTCGAGCGGTTCTATGATCCCCTCTCTGGCTCCGTGCGCCTGGACGGCGTTGACATTCGCAATTTAAACCTGAAGTGGCTTCGATCCCAGATAGGTCTCGTATCTCAAGAGCCCACGCTTTTTGCCACCACTATTCGCGGAAACGTGGAACACGGCCTCATCAATACCCCTCATGAAAATGCGTCTCCTGAAGAAAAGCTGCAGCTAGTCAAGGAGGCATGCGTCAAGGCTAACGCAGATGGCTTTATCTCCAAACTTCCCCTCGGGTATGATACCTTAGTTGGCGAGCGCGGTTTCCTTCTTTCCGGTGGACAGAAGCAGAGGATTGCCATCGCACGTGCTATCGTATCGGACCCTCGAATTCTGCTCCTTGACGAAGCTACCTCGGCACTCGACACACAGTCGGAAGGCGTTGTCCAGAATGCCCTCGACAAGGCCGCGGCGGGTATGCTAACATTTGAGGATCTCTTCCTTAACAATGGCCACTGACCTTAATTGGCCAGGACGAACCACGATCACCATCGCTCACCGCCTTTCGACTATCAAGGATGCAGACTGCATCTATGTCATGGGTGATGGCGCTGTCATTGAGAAGGGTAGACACAATGAGCTTCTCAGCGACGAAAATGGCGCTTATGCACGCCTTGTCGCGGCGCAGAAGCTTCGCGAGGTACGCGAAGTTGGTGACGAAGATGTGACCGTACAAGTTTCCGAGAAGTTCGCTGAAAGTTCCACTGATATCGAAAGAGAGGCGCTTGAAGAAATCCCCCTCGGCCGCAGTAATACGCACCGATCTCTGGCAAGCGAAATCCTTGAGCAGCGTAAAACACTAGCAGTTGGGCAACGCGAGAAGGAGTACAGCATGTTCTATCTCTTCAGGCGAATGGGTGCCATCAACAAAAGGGAGTGGAAAAGTTACTTATTTGGCTCGCTCTTCGCTGTTGGTGCGTTTACTGCGCATCCTACAAAAATAGATCTAGGTCGCTCACTGACTGTCTGCAGCAACTGGATGTGTCTTCCCGGCTTTCGGTATTGTATGGTGTACGTTCCATAGCAGTACATTCCACGCGAGTATGGAGTTAATTATGTGTTTCACATATAGCCCAAGCCGTTACTGGTTTCTCGGACAGTTCCTCTCGCGAACGTCGTCATGACGGTGACCGTGCCGCTCTATGGTCGGTCATCACTTGCTCGCGCAATTACCAACTCACTCGTCTTTTCAGGTCCTTTATAATTTCTATCCTTGCTATGATCAGCATCGGCGCCCAAAATTATCTGTTCGCTCATTCTGCCTCGTCGCTCACTAGCAAGCTGCGCTCTCTGAGTTTCCGTGCCATCCTAAGACAAGATAGTAAGTCGCTTCCAGGGTTTTGTGTTGTCTCGCCTTCACATTTATTGTTTTCAGTCGAATACTTTGACCGAGACGAGAATAGCGTGCGTAAAAGTAGCCTCCATGTAGCGCGTCCAAGGGGACTCACTACCTATTCTAGTCTGGTGCTATTGTGTCCGGTTTGAGCGATGGTCCTCAGAAAATCAATGGCCTCGCGGGGATCACCCTTGGAGCGTATGTAACTTGCTACATCTTCAACATTTTTCTCCACATAGCTGATCTTTGGGCTCAGTATTATCCAGGCGCTCGCCACCCTCATTGCAGGTTTCACCATTGGTCTAATCTTCATTTGGAAAGTTGGTCTCGTTGGGTTCGGTAAATCGATTATGCCTTTCAGCTCCCTTTGATATCATACTGATTACTTGGTGTAGCATGTATTCCTTTCCTTATCTCCGTTGGCTACATTCGTCTGGTGAGCATTACTAATTTGCTTTCTCTTGTACAACGTGTTGATTTAAATTCACTTAGCGTGTCGTCGTTCTCAAAGACCAGCACAACAAGAGTGCACACGAAGAATCCGCCCAGCTTGCGTGTGAAGCCGCGGCATCTATCCGAACGGTTGCGTCTCTCACGCGAGAAGACGATTGTCTGGAGATTTACAGCCGGAGCCTCGAAGAGCCACTCCGCAAATCTAACCGAACGGCGGTCTGGAGCAACTTTCTGTTTGCGATGTCCCAAGCGTTTTCGTTCTTCATCATTTCGCTGGTATTCTGGTATGGTGCGCGACTAGTATCCTACCAGGAGTTTACCACGAAGGAATTTTTCACTGGTCTCATGGTAAGGAACCGTCACCTTCAAGATCTGACATGCGCTTATAATCTCGTCGGCCTGAATAGGGAACCGTTTTTGGTGCTATTCAGGCTGGCAACGTGTTTGCGTTCGTTCCAGACGTCTCCTTGGCGCGTGGCGCAGCCTCGGATATTATTCGGTTACTTGATGCGCGCCCTGAAGTGGACGCCGAATCGACCGAAGGTAGAATCCCACAGGATGTCAAGGGCCATATCAGCTTTGAAGATGTTCACTTCCGCTACCCGACTCGTCCCAGTGTTCGTGTACTTCGTGGTCTCACTATCACCGTGAAACCTGGAACGTATGTTGCCCTCGTTGGAGCCAGCGGTTGTGGAAAGAGCACAGTGTATGCATAACTGTTCTGCGGGATCATCTGTCTTATTGATTGGCATGACTTAGCATTCAACTCACCGAGCGATTTTATGATCCTCTCTCCGGCAACATCACCATTGATGGCCAGTCTATCTCCGAGTTCAACGTCCAGGAATATCGGAAGCATATTGCGCTTGTGTCTCAAGAGCCTGTGAGTAGCTCTCTTCACTGATCGTCAATTCTTCGGCTGACATTCATCAGACACTATACGCTGGGACGATCCGATTCAATGTTCTCCTCGGTGCGACAAAGCCGATGTCGGAGGTGACTCAGGAGGAGCTCGAAGACGCTTGTCGTGATGCAAACATTCTCGATTTCATCAAGAGTCTACCCGGGTACGCGAGGACTTCATTTCTCTGTTTTTGGCTGCTAAATTTGTTCGCAGAGGCTTTGAAACAGATGTTGGTGGCAAGGGCTCACAACTATCTGGTGGTCAGAAACGTAGGTTTTGCTAGCTCGTCGACTTATTCTGTGTGCTGATGAGGAAAATCAGAGCGCATTGCAATTGCACGGGCACTTCTCCGCAATCCGAAGGTCCTCTTACTTGATGAGGTCAGTACCGGCACTCTAGTGCGTGGATATTTGGTGAATACTAACGACAATCTTTAGGCAACTTCTGCACTCGACTCAAATTCGGAGAAGGTCGTCCAGGCTGCTCTTGATAAAGCAGCGACCGGGCGGACGACGATTGCCATTGCCCATCGATTGTCGACAATCCAGAATGCTGATTGCATGTGAGTCTCCAATACATATTCTATGTCGACGTACCAATGTGCTTGTCACTTCACAGATACTTTATCAAGGATGGCACAGTGAGTGAGTCCGGTACGCACGACGAGTTGATCGCGCGACGGGGAGACTACTACGAATATGTTCAACTCCAAGCTTTAAGCAAGAAATAATGACAATGCAGACCGGGTCCGTACATATAACGAGTTATTAGATCACTGCACAACGTACAGTCAGATTTGTAGATACCTGGCAATTCACCTTGTGCCGCCACTATATTACATCGCTCCCTTAACATTATTCTACTCATTAACATTGATTGGCAATACCACGCATTCCCCACCAACTTTGAATTACCCTTATAGCAACTTACACTTCCTTAACATCGGCGGGATCCACCTCTACAAGCCCTTCTCGCAACGACTTCTGAAGCTATCAGTCACCGAAGCGGAAGGGGGATGGTCACAACTTCCCAAAGCCTGGACTTTAGGATTGCTCAGGCCACTGGCGCTCCGCTCTGCTACCGCGGTGGCACAAACGACGTTCTATCAGGGGTGCAGTCCCGGTATGGAAAGACCAATGGGGATTGCACACCTTACGATTGTGTCACAGGTGTCCTCCGCGAGCGCCTCGGAAGCGCAGTCGACAGCATTAGCGCGGGGAGTGGTCGAGGGGGCAGAAGTAGCTCCGTGTCGGCTCCAAATTGCTATTCCAAATAATTATCCTATAAAATTAATTATCGATGTGTCGACATCCGGGATTGTGAGTCGGCCAGGAAGGGACTTACTGTACAAGCAGGAATGTGTGCCGAAACACATGGCAGTACCGCATGTTCAGTGCTAAGTCACTCTACCCAAAACTCTACCAGCCAAGGGCCGAGGTTCGGCCCAGAAGCATTGGGAGCGCGGGCGGGTCTCTGACACCGAAACTAACCCGTCTGTCACTTCTCGGCGATTCGGGCCACGTGTGTCGAGGACGGGTGTGCAGCCAGATCGGGGGTGGTCGGCCGACGCCGATGGGAAAAAAGGTACGTCCGTATCTACGCAAGTGCGTGTACAAGGCAATGGCCAGGTTTTTGTACGTCGACCGTCACCTAGGACCGAAGTGTTTCCACCCTGAGGGAGCGACACCCTCCCATGCAGTCGCTGTACCAATCTATGATCTCGGACCATGGTTCCTATATACCAAATGAATGAGTGGTGGAGTTAAAGCCGCGTCGCGCCGGAGTACGCTAACGATCGGCGGGTGGCGTACTGTGCTACTTAGTTCCGGGGCCACTCGGCCGGAACTCGTACTCAGGTATGGTTGAGGCGGAGGCGTCAGTGGCGGGACTCCTCCCGGGGCAGTGCGTCCGCGGTGTTGTCAAGGTCTCGGACGGCCCTAGCCTGCAGGTGTTATGTGGGACTCTGAGTCCCGATGGACCGTAGGGGGGGGGGGGGGGGGGGGGGGTGTCAAGCATTACTAGACCCGAGAAAGCCAGGACCACGGGCCTCCTCTGCAGGCGGTGGGGTAGGGTCCCCTTGGTCCGCCGCTTTTGGCTTTGCTTGGCTCGAGAGCATCTCGAACGGGAGTCCTTGGGTACAGTGCGCTGGGGTCTTGGCAGGGATTCTTATTGCCGCACTTAAGGTGGGGCCTGACGTAGTGCAGGTTCCTGGATGAATTGGACTTTACGGAGACCCCAAGGGCCCTCTGGCCCCACCGGCGAGTGTCTGGGGCCGAAGAGCACGTTCGTGACACGCCATAGGTAAAGAACTTAGTTCAACCAAGACTAGCTAGCCACCACCAAGTACCTGATAGGTCAAGGGCCACGGATCGAGGATCAGACATCTTCTGTGAGAGAGTGCCAATGGTCGTAGGGGTGTGTGTGTGGATCGACAGAGCAATCTCATCGTGTATATTGGGCAGTTTATGTTATGTCCCGGGGGAAAGGACAATGGTAAGAGCAGGGAAGCGGTGGTGGCGGTGAAAGATTCATCTGCACAGACGACGTCGTGGCTACAAGAAGGCGGCGCATAATGTTACGGCCCTGTGCCTGCTGTAGTGAGTAACAGATAGGAGGTCGTCCCAAGGGGAAGCGTAAACGGTAAGGAAAGAGAGAAAGGAATAGGAAAGAAACGGGGATGTAGGCGGACGTAGATGCAGATGCTGGCGCGAACGGAGATCGTTAATGCAAATGCAAAGGCGGTATTTTCTCATAGGACATGAAAGCACGTTTTGTAATCAGAGAGACGGGAAGTCTATTTCTGCGAGCCCAACACAATTGTGCTCCTTATATGCACTGCGTGGGGTACTGCCGTGTCATGGGTTCAGTTGATATATTGCCTCTGGCTGGGACGCGCGCCACATCGTTACGTTGATCACGCGCCAGGGCGACTAGATGGGGTGATAAAACACCTTCTCTATCCTATGACCAAAATCGCCGAAAGTGCCCAAAGAATACTTGAACGAAATGAGTAACCTCGTACCGTACCCTCGAAAAACTCGGAGTACCTACCTCAAACACGGCCACCACGTCTTCTCCCAGCACACATTTGATGTTCTCCCACCGAATGTTATCCGGAAGGGGTATGTCCTTGGGAGCATGCGGAGCCTTCTCACCTGTTGACCTGCCGAACTCCTGCCATGCCGCGGCACCTGAAAGACCCAATCCTTTGTGTGTGACTGGGTTGCGGATGATGCGCCTTGGATGATAGTCTATGATGCGCAGCACCTTCTGGTCTCCGACAACAATCATCGGTGGCTCAGTCACAGCATGCATACCGCACACTAACTTGGAGCCAAGAAATCTGTCGGAGGACGGATCGGGTAGACTCCAGATGTGCGTATTCCCGGGACCCCACACTTCCCACGGCACCATGACAGTGTCAGTGTCAGATGGGTGCAACACAATGTAGCGTAGTAGTACATCGTGTGGCACGTAGAGCACGCGGAGCGGGATGTCCCCCCCTCTGAAATCTGTAACGGGCGTCTCTACCTCGAGCGCCAACAGTCTGCTGTTAGGCTCCGAGTGAAAGAAGCCAGGAAAGCACGAGCTGGAGGTGTTGGAAGGGAGCGTGTTCACGCTTAGGAAATATGCTTGTTCGGGTTGGGGGCCGAGAACGTCGAGTTCGAAGTGGTAAAAACGTAAAGCCGCTTCGTCAGTGGTGTTCGACGACTCGAAAGTGACGACCTGGAATCGTAACATTTGATCTTGACCACTAGTACGGTACGGGAATACGATGCTACTCCTATCGAGGAAGGAGCAACTAGAAAACCTGTGTTCGAACGGCTGGAACGGCGACACATTGTTAGTAAATCGCTTCGGTGTCAGCGAAGGACGAGACTCGCAATTTTTGCTATCTGCTTTCCAGTCTCCCAATTCCATACAAGAATGTTGCGGCCGGTTGAGGTCGTGAACGCAAGACGATCGTCGTGGACGCGCAAAGAAAAGTCCTCGTAATCAACGTAGTTCGTGCCGGCGTTAATTAAGCCAAGGGTGCTTGACAGGGGATGAATACGTCCTGAAGAGAGTGTACGAATGTGGATATTGGGTAAACTAGAGAAGGTGGCCCGTTAAGCAGGCGAGTGAAAGAGATTCGAGATTGACCACAAACCTCGAAAAAACAAGGAGATCCTGAGATTCATCCAGAGTAATGGCCTCAATATGCTGGCAGTCCAGGTCCAAATACCATAGCTTCTCTGGGATACCACGCGCCTGGGAAGGAAATCGCAGCAGCAGCAATTCACCCATGTGGCGATTGCCAAATGTCGGGCCTTTCAACACCGCCAGATTTCCGGACAGTGCCACAGGGAACGGGAATATCTTCTTCGAATAAGGAAAGCACTCCGGTTGAGACCACGACGAGCTTTTCCAGGCGGCCTGAGAGCCCTCCAACCTCCTCAATCGCTCTGCCGGGCTTACAGTGTCTGGAGGACCATTGCACATTCCAGCTGCACCTAGTTCTAAGACATAACGGAGGGAAGCCGTCGTATCCACTATGTCTCTGAGGCGGCGGCACAACTAATACCCGCGCCAATGAGAGCTTGAGAATCTGGTCGACAAAATCCGAATGACGGAATGGCTTACCCTTCTACAGCCGGCAATCGTCTTGTAGTCAGCATACTCCAGTATCTTCGAGATGAGTTCAGTTGGAAGAGACGGCGACATCGGGGGGTATAAGTGCTCGAGTCGAGTCAACACCCTGAACTCGGACTTTATACTGGATGGAAATTGAAATCTAGCTTCGAGGGTTGCCATATTGGGAAAAGTTTCAAGTTTGTTGATGGACGAACGACCTGAGAATACAGCATTCGAGATATCGGAGAATTGATATCAAGAAACATAGACAGGGAACATGCTACCGATTTGGTGGAATGCAGGGATAGTAAAGCGTCCCTACGGGTTTGGGTCACTCGGGAGTGGTAAAAACTGTCTGGCGTTGTCGCTAGTACTATGGGCTGTTGTCAGTAGTAGGACCTGGGTATATGCGTTGCTTTGGGTCTGGGTTGTAGTAGCGCTCGGAGAGATCGGGCCGCTCGCACCCGCGTTGACGTGGTTGAACACAGTTCAGACACGCTTTCCGTACTGCGGCTTTGCTCTTGCCCCACCCTACTACTCCTGCTCCAAGCTGAAGCAAAAGCTCTGCTTCTTCTAGTTATACGCTCATATCATGTCGTACACTGGATTCTGGGATGAGATTCGCAAAATACCACCTGTGACACGCTTCCTCTGTGGCTCATCGCTGGCTGTATCAATTCCAGTCATGGTCCAAATTGTGGGCCCTTACAAACTCATTTTTGTGCCTGCGCTGGTGACGCAGAAATTTGAGGTAAAGTTCACATGCGGTGAGCGAGTAAATCGTTGTCCTAACGAATTGTAGTTGTGGAGGATCTGGTCAAGCTTCTTTCTTGGAAGTTCGTGGTCTCGCATTGTCTCGTCACTCCGTATACTGACGTTTAGGGCCTCGACTGCAGGCACCGGTCTCAACTTTGTATTTGAGTTCATCATGCTATAGTGCGCGGCGATGTCTCAAATCTGGTTTCCTTCTCTGAATGATGGCACCGTCCAGTCGCTCCTCAAACTCTATCGAACTTGACCATTACGAGCGAAGATCCGCAGATTATGCCTGGCAGCTGATCCTCGCGGCAGGAGCAATACTAGTTCGTGCATACGTCATTTTGTACCCCAACGCCGCAATAACTTAATATCGATATCAGGCGCTTAACCTTCCACTTGGCTCGTTCGTTCATTCGCGTGCACTCACGTTGTGCTTGTTGTATCTTTCATCAGCACTTGCTCCCGCGGGTTCCCAGTCTTCCATCATGGGACTCATCACCCTCCCGGTGAAGTACCTCCCATACGCTATGATTGGTGCGGACTTTATCACCCTAAATTTTACCAATGCTTATAATCGGGCAGCTATGGATGTGGTAACGAGTGGGACTAGGGCCGCTGCCGTGAGCGTGACTGGTGCTGTCGTTGGACACTTATGGTGGTGGATGATGTACGGGGAAGATGGACGTGGACTCCCGGGCGTTCGCGAGTTCGGGCGCGCACCATCATGGGTCCGCGCCCTTGTCGGTGACAGTGCAGTTGCTAATGTTGCAGGGACCGGCGTACATGCATTCCCACCACGACAGCAGCAGCAGCAGCAGCAGCCCGCCCGTGCGAGAGGATACAATTGGGGCGGTGGAGGACAGAGACTCGGGTCAGATTGATCCTACGTTTTATCATGTGATTACATCCGGGCTGTGTCCTACTCTTTGACGCCAAACTGCTCCCAGTATGCCTGCATACGCTCGATGTCCTCATAACGCCCTTTGTCCTTCAGCCATGCTATCAAGTCGCGCATGTGCAGGATCGCGAGGACACGACCCTCGCCCCCAAGCTCCGCTTCGAGTTCCTTGACGGCACTTTTATTTTCGTGGCCGATCTCCTCGCGATCGAGTGCCATAACGACTCCGACAACTTCCCCCCCGGCCTGGCGTATCATTTCGAGAGCCCCGTGCACCGCTGTTCCGGCAGTCATGACATCATCGAGGATGAGAACACGCTTGCCGGTCACAGGGACACCAACCATTCGTCCACCTTCGCCATGGTCCTTGGCTTCCTTCCGATCGTACGCAAAACCAACATCGATGTTGTGTTGCGCGTGTAACAGGACAGCGGTGACGGCCGCAAGCGAGATGCCCTTGTATGCCGGGCCGAACAAGACATCGAATGCCGGGAGCCGTTTAGATCCGGGGGCTGAGAGGGCGCTGGCAATTGTATGGGCATATGCAGTACCGAGCGAGTTGAGGAGTGGTCCAGTGGAGATAAGGCCAGCATTGAAAAAATAAGGGGAAACCCTAGTCGCATGACATGAACAGGAACGCTACGCCACGTAATGATGAAACATCTAGACGCACCGGCCTGATTTGAGAGTGAATGTCCCAAACTTGAGAGCACCAACCGAAAGCGAATCGTTGACGAGCTGGATCTGATGGGTATCCAGGGAAGAAGACATCGTCGTTTAGATCTTTAGACTCAGTGGTAACGCCGCTATGGTCGTGGTTGGAGATAGGGGCGATCAAATCTTCTCCATATCGTCTGCTCAATCCGGATCCCACCGGCCACCGTGCACACAGCGCTTACTCGTTCCACGTTCCTGGCCTTCGAAACTACTATAAGTATTTGCATGTGTGTCACCGTGCCCTAGCTCCTGCGATGCCTCGTTTCCTCCTGTCTGCTGCGTTCTTGGCCCATCTTTTGCCGGGAAAGGACTCATCAGCTCGGTCTGACGCGGACCCAGACACAGAGAAGGGAGACTCGGACGGCTTGGGCGCACCCAAGGCAGGAGATGACAACGCAGAGGACCGTGACTTCGACGCTTCTGACGACGAACAAGAGGGTACTGCCTTTACAGAAGGAGAAGAAGATGAGCCTCGCCCTACCCAGCGCCGTGGAGTCCGTCTTGTTCCTACCTCCACAATATCCTCGACGACCCTGAGCGGCTTCACCCGACCGTCTCTCCCAAAATGTCTTTTCAAAATGAAAGACGTTCTATTCGGTTCTCCGACTCCCCCAGATGAAACAGCGGTGTCTACCCCGAATTATCGACTCACCCCTATCATATCTGGGAGCCTCATTCCGTTTTCTATCCTCCTTCAAATACCAGGGTTGACGGAACACTGGTATGTCCGCACAGACGGAACCAAGATTGTCGAATCCCGCAAGAATTCTGCCTTGCTCGAGCTTTCTTTGATTCTCTCCATGGCACTTGCAGTGTTTGCGAACCTTGCCCTCATCTGTCGGTTCATGGAACGACGCGTTAAGTTGTGTACCATCCTTTCTATTGTATCGCTGACTATACACGGTAAGCCTTTCAATTCGAGTCACCCGTCAGATGCACATTAGCCCACCTAGATCTACTGAATATTGTGACTGTGGTCATTTTCGGCGTCCAACATCGCTTCAACGATGGCTTCACGTACGGCGAAGCGTATTGGATGACGATATGTTCCACGGTCGTATCTATGATAACGAATGTTACTTTAATCTGGGACCTCGTCAAGACGCCCAATTTCTCTAAATCTGGTCCGTCCTTCCCATTTTTTTTAAACATCTGCTGTCATGTGCTCAGTCACACCAAGGTAGCGGCATTACCCGCAGGCAACGTTCTCTCGTTATCATTACAATGATCTTCTTATCTTACGTTGCATTCGGCGCTTTAATGTCTTCGCTCATGATGACTCTCACCTTTCTGAACGGTCTGTTCTTCACCATTGTCACCACACTTACGATCGGATTCGGCGACATAGTGCCGGTAACTCCAGCGCAACGTGTCGCAGTTTGCATTTACGCCGTGTTCGGCATCGTCATCCTTGGCGCTGCAATACGTCTCACAACCGAGGCTGTTTTGGAAGGCATCGAAGTCGGGTACCGCCGGCGCTTGCAGGGTTACAAGAAACGCCGCGGTGAACGGAAACGCGAGCGTGAGCAAGTGCGCCGCTGGCGCGCAGCAGTCGAGAAGCGTCTAGTCAGGCGTGAACTTGAGGTGTGGACACCCGACAAGCCGCCATCACCCTCCGCCCTATACGAGAAGCCGAAGCTACACCGTCGAGGTTCGAGTTTTATTCTCCGAGGGTCAACTTTCAGGACACAACCGATGCGCTTGAATACGGAGGCGCTCTCTACAGAGGAACTGGAATCGGCAGCGCAGGAGGCCGGAGTGCCGCTCGAGGAGTTCATTGGTCGCAAATTCAGGAGGCGTGCACGAAGCTATCACCACCACCACCACCACCGCCACCACCACCATGATCAAGACCAAGGCGACCAGCGACAGCAGCAGCAACAACCACAAGCTGGACAAAGCACGCGGGTACCGCTAGAGTACTCGTGGACCATCGACCCTGTAAACGAAACCGAACCACAAAAAAACAGGATTTGGGGTGCGTGGTGGGAAAGGGCGTGTAAGGCGCTACGTCTGGAAAAATCTGGCGACCCTGTTGAGGAGACCGAGCCTGAGTCGAGCCCCAGCTTGACATCTGTGAACATGTTGAAGGTACTCGAGAGGGAGGAACGTCGGTCCCTATACTTCAAAGTACGTCGCATATTTCTTGGTGAATAAAGCGATGGCCAATTGATTTTATTTGTTAGCTCGGGTTGTCTTGGGCCTTGTTCTTCACCTTCTGGACTGTGAGTCATCCCGGCTCCTCCCTCGTCGCCTTAGCTATTTTTGAACGACATCTCCAAGATTGGTTCCCTCATCTTTTCCCACACGGAGGGTTGGACTTACGGTGAAGCTATGTATTTCTGTGAGTCTTTATATTTTGCACAACGTATTAATACAAATTGCAACAGGTTTCATCGCTTTCACGACTATCGGGTATGGCGATCTCGCTCCTGAAACTGCCCTCGGACGCGCTATATTTGTCTTCTGGGCGTTGTTTGGAGTTGGCGCGATGACCGTTCTTATCGCCGGTGGGTCCATGACTCCAAGCTTCCCTTTCTTGGAAGCTCAGTGCGCTTTAGTCCTCACGGATGCGTTCTCCTCAAAATATCGCCACGTCGCGCACAACAAAAAAACTTTTGACCGCGCAGTTAGCCGATATCGTCAGGGTCAGGACAAATCAACGCGGCCTGATGCCTTTGGGAAGGGCGAGCAACCTCTTTCACAATTTCTCCACGCCAACCTTGCCAAAATGTCGTCATCGCGACCAGCGCGTACTTCTACACCGCAACCTGGGTTGACACTTGCTGAGGCTGATGAGTGCTTACGTGCACGGATAGAACCCCTTCCTGCGATCGTTTTGAAAGAGGTGCTCAAGTTCCGCGAGCATACACGATTTTTCTTCATCGCGAGCGGACACGTGGACGCGTTATGTTTGCCACCAGATCCTCGAGGGAAGAGCGGGATCTCGTTTCCCCAGGAGAACGTAGTGCCAGAGGGGCTGAAGAATCTGCTCGATGAGATCGCGCAGGAAGAGGGTTTCGACGAGCGGCTGAAGCAAGAGGCGTGGGACGATGAGCACGCGAGGAATGTGAGTCTCTCCTTGTGTCGGCGTAAATAGATCGCTCAGGTGTCTCAATGTCAGACACTCTTTGTTCTTAGTCTCGAAAGTGAGTCTTGGGGACGCGGACTGTGCAGCCATGACTACGCTGACGATTTGTTTGTTCAGAAGGAGCGCGGAGGTTGGTCGAGGCAGCGGAACTCGCAATGGAGATGCTTGCGCGACGTGATCAGCTGGTTACTTCAGAGGAGCGAGATGTGACTAATGGTGAACAAGATGGTGAAGCTTCTTGTCTGGACTCGGACAAGCGGGACATATGATTACTGTAGCCGTACTGTACTGTACCTTGTTTGTTAGGAATACCACATGACCACGGGTATTTCCGAACCGGGTTGACCGAGCGTTCTCAGCTTTACCAGTGGCCCACACCGTCATTGCCATTGCCAAATGGCCGCAGCTGAAGCAGCTTTCAAGGACGTGCCAGAAATATTCGAGGTATTGCTTTCTTTGGTTCACACGTTTATTCTTTCGAACAACCCTACAGGTCGAATTGGGAGAATCCCTTCTCGCGCGAACCGAGGCTCTTGGTCCGTATCCCTGGATCTTTGCCGTACTTCGCTCTTCCACTGACCTCTCTCGCAGCGACTTTCCGGGAACTCGGTCCACCTGATCTTTGCCATGTCGTCAAAGGCACAGGACGCGCAGGCCAGCGCGACGTAAGTCCCGACATCGATGCCGCCCTCCGCTAGCGTAGTCTGATTGTGAAATGCGCTGCAGCTTGGCTCGTACCACTATGTCTCTGGCATAGACACGTCATCGTCCGCGTCACTCGCGGCGTACATCAATTCTCTGACGTACTCTATCGAGGACTCGCAAGCTTGGTTTGCAAAAGGTCCCACCTGGAAGGTCAAGAACGGTTGCTTTTGGTGCGTGCGTCTTTGCAGTACTTGTCTCGATATCCTCACCCATCGAACTCGACCGCTCATCGACCACTACCCCGCAGTTGTTTCAACGCGTTTTCGCGCGTGGACGTACGTGTAGACGTCAAGATTCCCGGTGGAGTGAATGCGTACGTGATAGACCTACGAGGCGAGAGGTGCGTATTTCTCTCTTCTGTTTTACCGTTCGGCGCTGCATGGATCGCGCCGACAGACATCAAGCTACCGCCGACATTTGGCAAGAAACGTACCTCTCCGCCATCCTTCGCGCTATCCTGTACTCTGATGACCCAACCTACTTCCTCGAGGCCTATCGCCGGCTAGAACCCATCTCCACGCCCGATGCGGAACTACGTTTCCTTCAGGCCTCAGAGGCTCTGTTCATGAAAGGTACGTACGATGCAAATGGTCACATAGCGCGCACCGTTTTTATGAGAAACCGACAACACGCAGGATGGCAAGTTGGATCGGACCCCGAGATCCAGGTTGCGACCATCGTATCGAATCACCTTACTGCCGGAATTTTCAAGTATTTTGGCGACAGTGGGCGTTGGCAACACGCCGCGAACTTGTTCGAAAAGTTAGCTGCGCGCGACCCAGAAGTATCTTCCTTACTTGCACGGAGTTATATAGGCATGAGTACGTCTTGCAGGAGGATCGTAACGGAGAACATATATCTAACCTTATTTCAGACGAGGAGGTCAAGGCGGTACAGATAATGGCCACCGCGATGAAGCAGACTCCACTGTCATACCTCTTACTCCACACGCAATGCGACTTCTTGCGGAGTAAGGGCAAGCACGAGTGGGCGCTCAAGCTTGCACGTCAGGCGGTAAACTGCGCACCCAGTGAGTTCGTGACGTGGGAGAAACTCACAGATATCTATATCGATCTCGGGGAGTACGAATCGGTGCGTGCCCAAGCTATATTCCATTGCCGACGGTAATGCATATACGCGTGCCTAGGCGCTGCTCACGCTCAACTCATGTCCTATGTTCACGTTCAATGGACGGGACTCACACCGCAATCTCACCGCCTTGCGACTACACCTCCCGACGAAATCGGCCGTGGCAGAGATCCTGCCAGAGCGCGAGAAAACAGAAGACGACGAAGCCGACCCAGCCCTGCAGCGTTTACCAGCCCCCGGACTGCGCGGGACGTGGGCGCGAGCTTATGCACTGCTCACGCGGCTTGTATCGCAAATCGGGTGGGACGAGCTTCTCAAGACGCGGAGCGCGGTCTTCGTGATGGAAGAGGAGTACCGGATGCAGAAGGCACAGGTCGACATCACTGCGGTGACACGGGATGACGCGGACGCGGACGACGACGCCTCGACAAAAGGTGTGCATGCACCGACGTCTGCGAGCCAGATAGACTCCCCCACGTCGAGCGCTAGCCAAAGCCCCACGCTCGAATTTGCCAACGATACGGAGGTTTCGATCCCAACGATCCGGATTTCCACAGAGTCTGCACGCGAGGAGACGCTTAGGGCGCAGAAAGCTGCCGCCGCTGCGACGGTGAATGGCGTTGAAAATGTAAATGGAGAGCCTGTGCCGGATGGACTGCAGCAACCTGTCCAAGCAGCAGCTGGAGAAGGCAATGGGGAAAACAAAGATGCCTCAGGACCGGGCGGGCAAGAATCCTTCTCATTTAGTAACAAACGCCTGTGCGAGCGCTGGCTCGATAATCTATTTATGGTGCTGTACGAGGTGAGCCCACGTTTGTTGCGCTTCGTGCCTCGAGGAGCCGACTCTGTGCCAGGACCTACGAGTTTGGACAATTTTCCGCGCGGAAGTCGCGCACTTCAAAACGCAGCACGTGGCGTACCGCAAGACGGGCTTGGAATGGGAGATCCTCGGCGACCTCGGTCTGCGGCTGCATCATAAGGAAGAGGCGAAGGAAGCGTTTCAGCGGGCGTTGGACACTCCCCGGTACTCGATCAAACCATGGGCCAAGTTGGTGGACATGTATGCGGAAGAAGGCGACTTGACGAGGACGCTGCAGGCTGCGATACGCGTCGCGGCTTATCAGTACGGAGAGTACGCTGAACTTGCGGTATGTCCCCACCTACCGTGACGTTATTTACGTGTGTACGATTTATTTCTGATTTGGGACACGGCGATCGCAGTACCCGACACAAATAGCGCGTTGGCTGTTCAAACTCGAACAAGTCCACGGACACGCAAAAATATGGAACACGTTGCTGAGCATGGGTCTGCCAGAGCCGATTTTACACGTCATGCAGGGGTACCTGCAATATGGCCAGCGGTTCAAAGTGGAAGGGTCCGATTTCTGAGGCAGGGGACGTGTCATTATGTTTTCTTTTCTTTTACTGTACTGCCATGCAATCGGCGTGCAGCGTAAGATGATATCCTTAAATTATAAAGTCGAGTCGAGGTTACAAATCGAGGGGGCCCCCTTTCGTCGAACATAATCACGGGTTCGGTTCAGTCGGCTCATCATCCCCTCATTACTTCCGTCATCGAGACGCCACGACAATGTCCCTCTCCCCGCCAGTCCGGAGACTCTCCAGTGCCAGCAGCGCCAGCAGCAGTAAGCGTGAAGAGGATCTCATAAATGCCTATGAGGCGGAGGAGGAGCGCATCATAAATGTGCTCTCGCGCAAGCTCGAAAAGGTTCGTTTGGTTCGTTTCCATATGAACTGCGAGAGGGGTTCACGCCTATTTTCAACATCCACGCCAGCTCCAGGAAGAGAAGATTGAACTCGAGAACGTACTCGAGGCCGAGTCAGAGTCGCATGTAAACCGCCTCTCCCGCGAGCTCTCGGCGTTGCGGCTTGCGCAGCAGCTCGCGACCCAACAGAATGGGGGGTCCCCGGGGGCGGGCATCAACGGCGACGGCACGCAATCGCCCACCCTGCTCCGTCTGCCCAACCCGCTCGCACCGAGTTCCGAGGACATGCTCGAGGCCATGCGCCGCGAAAACGAGCAGCTGCGAAACCGCCTGGTGGATACCGAGCGCGAGTTCATCCGGATATCGCGGCTCAACGAAATTTACAGGGAAGAGCTGATCCAGCACAGGCGGCGGGTACGTTCCACACACACCTTTCCAACTTGTCTGGCGTCACTTATGCACCTCCTTCAACAGTTAGGACTCTCCGTGGACAACCTCATCGGTCTATCGGCTCACGACCCGTACTTCCAGCCCACGCACCGTCGATCGTCGTCAAACGCGTCCTCACCCTCGACGTCTATCGTACTGCCTATCGGCGTCGCACATGCCATGCGCACCTCGCCGAGCGTCGCGATCCCCCGACCGCCCTCGCAGGTCCACCGTCCGCCAACGAATGTCGTCTCAGAATCGACGACGCCGCTCTCACACTCCCCCTCCTCTGCCTCTGACTCTCCATACCTCTCCCCCTCACTCTCCACCCACCCAGCGAGCTTCGCCACAGCCGCCACGACCCCGCCGTCCTCCTCTGCGCCACGCGTCCTCTCCGCAGCGGCACTCGCGCCGCCCCAACCCCTCTCGTACCCCTCCGTCCCGCCCCCATCCCTATCTTCCTCCTATGCGGGCCCAGACTCCCCCGTCGAGCCGCGCGGAAGCCGCTGGCGCCATGGATCCATCCATGATCTCCGCCAGGCTAGCCGTAGCGCCTCGCGCCACAGGAGCGTCGAGCGCGGCGCACGCGTCGCAGAGACAGGCCAGCTCGTCCCGCGCAGTCGTGCGGGGAGTATCGTGCCCGGCGCAAACAACGCACCGCCGCCGCCACCTGCCGCCCCCTCCCCTGAAGTCGGATTATCGACATCGTCATGAAAAAGTCTCTGCACGGCTCGGTTTTCTTTTTTTTTTTTTTTGGTTCCTGTCTCTTTCTTGTTCCTTTTTTTGTGTTTTAAAGAACCCTGTGAAACTCCCGTATCGCCACTTTCCCATTCCCCCACACACCACTCACTTTCGGGCCCTTTGTGCATATGTCGCCGCAGCAGGAGGTCTTCAACGCCATCTGCGGTTGACCCGACAGCACGGGGTGTAACTAGGCTTTTGTAAATTAGCAGATAGGCATACTATGTTTTGTGGAATCCTTAATCCCGCTTTGTCTTCGCACTGGCGACGTCTGTGGTTGAAAGCTTAAAGGTTATCACAAACGGGGCCAGAAGAAAACGCCACACGATTTGGTCGGACAACTGGATAGCGGCCTGTGCCCAGCGAAGATGCAACTATGTAGGAAATCAAAATATTGTAAATTACACGGGGAAAGAGATCGGTCTCTGTACAAGTGAATGGCGAAAAGAAGGGAAAAGGTGTGAAAACGAGTGGATGGCATACTACGGTGTGGAGGAACGAAACGCCGATCACAGACGTGTTTTCTCTCAGTCTACCTTCTTGGCCTCTAGCGCCTTCCGCTCCAACACCTCGACGAATTTTCGGGGGAACCAACCTTCGCGGCCTTCCCGCGTCCGGCCCTTCCACCATTCCGTCTCGACTTCCATCCGCGGGTCGACTTCCATGCCCGTACTAGGATCTAGCTTTCCCATGATAGCAACAATTTCATTTTCCTGTAGATTGAGCTCTGACGGCGTGGATGCCTGGAACGGATACACCGTGCGTGCGAACGAGAGCTGGGATGGGTCGAGGGGTGGAAGGACCTGCCCGCTCGGCATAAGGATGCCCTGCTGCTGTGGATTCTGCTGCTGCTGTCGCGCGGCGCGCTCCGCGATAAGCTTGACGAGTTTGTGCATTGCGTAGGGGATACCGAGCATGGCGAGGACAAAGAACACGAGCGGTTTCTTGCTCGCGTTGGGCGGCGCAGGCGCGGGGCCCTGCACGGGCCGCCCATTAAGGAACTCGCGGAACTCGCCACGCATTTCGCCGCGTGCGCTGCGGTTGCGGCCGGTGAGCAGGTCGCGGAGCCAGCGGACGAGCCCGAAGAGGCCGAGCACGCTGCCGAGGGCATTGCGCAGCTGGGCGAACTGGTCGACGACGCCGGCGAGGGCGAAGAAGGACGAGTGGGTCGCCATGAAGGTGGACTCGAGCATCTGGGCGAGGCCGGCGAAGGTCTGCACTACCGAGTGGAGGAGCGCGAACGTTGTGGCGGTCGTCGACTCGAGCGCCTGCGTGACGCTCGGATTGGACGGGTCGAACGGCATGCCGGGCTGGCCGTACATGCCCATGCCACCCATGCCCATTCCCATGCTACCGTAAGTCCCACCGTACATGCTGTTCATGCCGTAGCCACCGTAGCTTCCGTAGGGATATCCCCCATACCCCCCAAGGGACCCAACGTTTCCATAGAGGGAGGAGCCATAGGGTGAGTACGAACTTGTTGTGCCGAAGCGGTTGTAGGGGTTGGAAAAAGGTGAAGTGAATGGGGAAGCTGAGGATGCTACAGGAGACGCAAAGGAAGCAGGACGGGCGGGGACAGATGGTGGGTTCGTGGCAGAGGCGCTGGGTGTGGTTGTGGACGCCGAAATAGGGACGGAAGGAGCCGGGGCAGAAGATGAGGTCGAGACTGTAGAAAGAGGTGAAGGCGAAGCTGCTGCTGCGATAGAACCACTACGCTCCCACGGCTTTGGAGGCGAGCCCATCGTTCAAATCAAAGGGAGTGAATGTATGCTCCGATAAGACACAACCTATTGGTATTTCTAGGCGTCAGATAGACAGCGAGAGATCGGAATCGAGCCAGACCCACCAGAAGAGAGGAATATTCGATGGGAGAACAAGCGAGGAACAGGGCGGATGGTTGTGTTGTGGGAGAGAGAAGAGCCGACTAGGGCCGAGTGTGAAGGCACTTGATTTCCGATCGGGACAAGACCTCACTCAACTCCGGTGTTAGACCAGTCATGTTAACCGTACAGAGCGTATAAACCTTAACATCGTCAATATCTACAAGTCTTCCATATCCGAGTCCTCGTCAATCCCTTGGAGCACATCAGCCCGTACTCGATACTGCTTCGTCTCCACCACAGGCTCGTTCGTATACGCATCAAACACCGCAGTTCCGCTAGGGCCCAGCTTCTGAATACGCTGTGTCACCGTCACAAACTCCCCTCCGGTATTCGAATACTTGCGTGGCGAGACGAACATGTGCTGTGCGTGCTGGCGACGCAAACCGCGACTGGATTGCTCTTGCTGGTGCTGCTCCATCATTGAGGGGCCCATTCGCGAAGGGCCTGCAACGGGGACCGGGGATGACGACGGCGATAGGGAGGGTGATGCAAAGCGAACATTTGGGGGCACATTCCCGGGCTCAGCCCAGGGGGTAAGCGACTTTTGCCTGTTCTCGCGACCGGGATAGGCCCAAGGCGTAGGGGACCTGAGGCGCTGCTGCTGCCGCCCAGACTCGGACGTCTCCGTCGGCGTGTACTCCCAATTCGACTCGGATTCGGACTCCTCCTTGACGGAAAATCCCTCCGAGCCCTCCTGGTCGAGCTGCGCGATGACCTGCTCGTACTCCTGCTGAAGTGCTGTCAGCCGCTCGCGCAGGATCTTCTCCTGCTCCTCGAACAGCCGGTGGATCTGCTCGACGCGGATCCGCTGTCCCTCCGCGCGGCGCTGCTCCTCCACGCGCTTGCGACCAGCTTGCACGTCCTGCAGCTGTGAGCGCAAGACGCGGCCGCGCTCCACGATCGATGCCATACTGTCCGCCACGCTGACGGTCGACGCGACGCTACCCTCGCGCCAGTCCTCCTGCCTCTGCTCGCCGTGCCGCTGGGGCCTCGGCGTGCGGAGCGCCGACGTCGGCTCGAAGTGCACACGGGGCGGCGTCTGTGGGGATGCCGACGACGCGTCGGACTCGAATCCCGAGTCGGAGTCACAGTCAGCGCCGGTGTCGCTGTCCGAGTCGTCGATGATGATCACGTCTTCGGAGGTGTCGGTGTAGCCTTGCTCTATCGGACCGCCCGGCACTGGCTCCAGGGAACGTTCCCGGTCGAAGACTAACCGTATGCCCTCGCCTGTTTCGCTAGGTGCAGCAACGATGTTGTTCTTGTTCTCCTCGCCAAAGGCAGCCACGTAGGCGTTCAAGCGCTTCTCCATGCGACCTTTGGCATTAGGACGAAGAGAGTAACCGTGAGACATGGTGGTGAAATTTAAAAAGCGAGTGAGAAGGAGGGGTGGATGAAAAAAATAGTTGTGCTGAAGTTTGCTTGCCTTAGATGCGACAGTAAATATAGCACACGACCTCCACTTCAAATACACCGTCGCGTATCGCTTTGTTGCACTGTGGTCTGCTTCTAATGTGGTTGTAGCGCCCAGTTTTGTGAACGCATTGGCCACTGTGGCTCGTGGTCTTTCGCCACGTGCCAAACTGGCCATGAAGCACGTCGCTTGTTGTGCGAAAGACCCTATAGCTTTGACCACCAAGTGATAGCGTGTGCAAACCTGAGCCATCGCGAAGAAACACTCTGTTTTCCGCTGAAAGGCCCACCTTTCTCAGGCTCAGAGACGTGTTGTTCTTCCTGGATCGAAATGCTACCCGGGTTCTTACTATGATTTCGTCGGCGCTTTGTTCTGGGCATGTCTCCGATCGCAATACCACAAAATATCCACGGTCCCTGATCCGGTGTCGCGTGTCCGAGCGAAGTGTATCCACAAATCTTGCTCTCAGTCTTACTCGCTTGGAACGGAAGTTGGACCTGATCCACCCGGAAACATAAATGAATAATGGCTTCGCTAATCCTCCGAAGTTATATGGCTAGTACGGATGTCACTCCAAGCTCTTCTTATCGATCTTTCTGGCTCTTCAGCATCTCGCTGAGAAGTTGTGTTTCCGAAATCCACCAAATCTGTTGGGCACCATGCGTTTGCCACAACCGACGTTTAGCGGTCCAGACGTATAAATGTTAGTCTTGTCTCGTCTCAGCCTGGGCCATACACGCAAATATTGTTTTTTTCTTCATATCTCCTTAGTCTGTAAGCACCAACGCCTCCTACAAGCACCAAGTTCCATCAAGGATTCAAGTTTGAGAGCAAGAACTCGCACACACACACCATCTCAAGTTCATCCACCTCCTCATCTTCGTCATGCGTCTCAGTCTCAACATCTTGACTACCTTCCTCCACTCCCTCAAGCCTCGCAAACTACTCTCCAGCTCCCGCAACACATACCTCCCCAACGTCTTCGTGCGCCACAACCCGCGCCTCGCCGCGCGGGCAGCCAGACTCCGCGCCACTAAGAGCGTCGGCAGAATCCGCAACAGGCCCGTCAGCGCCGCGCCGTCCATCACCACCAGCATCGCGGAAGAAACAGCCCCACGCAGCGACACGTGCCACCGCCAGCGGCGTCACGCGCGCTCGCTCAAGCGCAGCACCAACGCCGTCGCCGTTCCCACGCAAGTCCCCAGCTACCCCCAGCCGCCCGGTGCGTACGCATGCGCGGCGCCCGTTGACGTCCCCAACGACGCCCCCAAACACGACGGGGACCCAGCTTCGCTCGTCGCGCAGAAGATCTTCTTCGAGGCGCTGTACAAGCAACGCGAGGTGCTTCTGCGCGCCGCAGACGAGCGGCGCTCTGCCGCCGAGGCTGCCGCGCGTCGGCGCGTGGAGGAGGACGCCGAGTACCTGCGTCTGCTCGCTGAGGACCAGCGTAAAGCCCAGGAGGCCCAGCGCCGTGCCGAGGCTGAGGAGGCTGTGCGCAGAGCTGAGGAGGAGCGCAAGCTGAAGGAGGAGATGGAGGCGCAGGAGCGCCGTCGTCGACGCGAGCGCGAGGCCGAGGAACGTCGGCGCCGTCGTGCTGCGCGCGAGGAGCGCAAGGAGAGAGAGCGCCGCGAGGAAGAGCGTCGTGAGCAAGAGCGCTGTAAGATGGAGCAGGAGACCCTGCGTCGGAGGATCGCTGCGGAGGCTGCGCTGGCGCAGCGGGTCAGGGAGTGGCATCGCTATTACGAGGAGAAATGGACCTCGCTGCGCGCGGACGTCAGGGTTCGCCCGCTTGGGTTCTCTGATATCCCATGGCCGCTGTTCTGCGTCGCCACGAGCGCCGCGGATATTACACCGGCGCACGTTCAGGAGTTCCTGTGCCACCCCCAGCGCGAGTCCGTGCAGAGCGTGGGCCTAGCCAAGACCATTCGATCGGAGATGCTGCGGTGGCACCCAGACAAATTCAACGGGAAAGTGCTCAATGAAGTTATGGAGAGCGACCGTGAGGCAGTAAGAGAGGCCGCGGGGGAGATCGCTCGTATCTTGGTTCAACTTACGGCGGAGATGCAAGGACGTTAAGCTTGACTTAAAATCTTTATGCCTATGTTATGTATGTCTATGAAAAATTACCTATCTTGATGTTGTAGTAACGGTCTTTCATACTTTTACCTTTTACATGATGGTTTGATAGTTTAACGGCTCTACATCCTGAGGACATCTTTCCTTTGACGTAAGACGGGGGTGGCTGTTCGCATGTGTGGGTCTAGACGGTCGACGGTCGTCATCGAGGTGCACGCCACATAAGGGGACTCTGTCAGACACCGCTGGTCGGACCATTAAAACGTAGGGTCTATTCTCGTCCATGTAAGGTAAAAACACAGCTGTAAGCTATGATGACGCTGGGGACGATGTTGCATCAGGGCCTTCCTCAGCTTCTGAGGTAAGAAGTAAGCTCCCCAAACGAGGGGGCGTTTTCCGGTCGATAAACTCCATGACTGTTGGAAGCTTATTACCCGCTTGACGAAGGGCTATATAGGTGTTTAGTAGAGAGTTAGTCAGAAAGTAGGACGACCGCACCGTCACGGGCCAGCTCCTCGCGGATCGGAGTACCGCCAATCTCAAAAATGATGCGTCCTGTTGGTACCCTGGGAAGGAGTGGCAATAAGTAAATGGCGAAATTGGAGACCAAAAACATACCGAGTTGCCCAAAACTCAAATGTGCCCTTCCCCTTCCCCATACGAGTTTCGTTTCCCTTGGTTTTGTTGGTGAGGCTGAAACACTGAATTTTCAAGAAATGGACACACCTTGATGCAGACTGGGATGTCGGGGAAGACACGCAGGTAAACCTTGGCACCCTTGACGACTTTTATTTTGCGCTTGATGACCTCCTCGGCAGACATAAGTTGCTTGGCAGAGAGACGGACACCGTCGCCCTTGATACGAAGCCCCCAGTCTCCGTATGCGAGCGAGGAGCCTTTAACTGACCCGCCAATGGGGATCGGAATAACTCCCTTGTGTCGCTTGATGAATGTCACGTTGCGTGGCGCCAGCTGATGTCGGAACCGCACGAAAGACGGTCCTCCATTCGATGGTGCCAATGTCCGTGTCCGCAGAGCGGAGGACAGAGCAGAGCGAGCGACACCGAGGAGGGAATGAACGGAGGGCGGGGAAAGCATGTGGTATTAGGTAATCAGCCCGTTCTCGCGAACCCAGAGCCACCTTGCCTTGTCGTCACTGCGTCACCACCCGCGACGACCACCGCCCGCGTTGCCCGTCCACTTGCATTCATGAGTGACAGAAAGAGGGCATTCGAGGAGAATGGCCCCTCCTCGGCCTCGAAGAAGGCCCGAAGGTCTGTATTTGTCGCACTGGCTCTTGCGTCATTGCCCTAACTTTGTCTTCCGACAGTGAGACCACAGTGAGTACCTTTCCTCCATTCCAAGGTGAATACGGCCGTCAATATTCGCTTCTGACTTGCTTCTATAACCTTTTCTGCCCCCCAGACTCCCTCTCATGGACACGATAGTATCAACGATGTACGTCCCTCCTTTGCGACCTCAGAAAGCCACCTTTCTTACTTTATATAATAGAAAGAAGCACTTATTGCGCAAAAGCGTGCCGAGATTGCTGCGAAGCTAGCCGCGATGCGCTCTGGGTCGTCCACCGCTTTTACCTCCCCAGCATCGAATACCCCAGTACCTGCACAGCCCCGCAGCCCCGGGCCCTCAGCTGCGTCGGCGCACTTTTCAGAAGATGTCAGCAAGCGTATTGCAGAAGCGAAACGCAAGGTCGCCGAGGCCCAGAACAAACTCGCAACCAAAGACAACCCATACATGGTAAAACCCCACCCTTCCTCTCACTTCAGTTGGCTGACTATGCATACCGCAGTCCGCCCCGTCGTCTCGTGGGAAGAGTCGCAGCGCTGAGCCCGCACCCCAGGGTGCCGGTCTCAAGATGGCGGCCCATCCGTTGCTGCTCGATACTTCGACCCCAGCGCCGCAGTCTAAGAAGGATCGTTACAAGCCTATGCAGCCCAAGTTTGCGTCCATCCGTGCCAACGCGCGAAACGTGCCGACACCACCACCTGCACCGCCACCCGCACCTACTGTGGCGAAGGAAAACCCCTACGCTGCGGCGGCAGCCAGCGCGTCCGCAGAGACCGGCTTCGAAGGCACGCCGCGTGAGCGCGTAGGGCGCTCTTTGAGGTTTAACCCCAAGGGAAAATACGTGTCAATTGCCAATCAAATGCGGCAGGATATACAACTGGAAGCCTTGAAACAACGTATCGCAGAGAGTGCGAGGAAGGCAGGGTTGGACAGCGAGTTTGATACACTGGAGAAGAATATCAGAGTGCGTCAATGTTTTTGCGATAATGTTTTAGTGTGGCGTACTGACGACGGACGCGTCGTAGCGCGAAGTACCTCCCATGGCCGAGTGGTGGGATGCACCACTTCTTCCGACTGGTCGTTATTCCGACCTAGACGAGTTCGACCCCGCATATCTCAAGATCAGGACAGAGAACTCGCCAATTACCATCTATATCCAGCATCCGATCCCTATCCCCGCTCCTGGAGATAAGAATAAACCGGCTCCCAAGCCACTCATGCTGACGAAAAAGGTACGCCTTATTGACTTGAAAGGTGCAACCAGTCTTCTCACAATGGCATGTATGTAGGAGCAAAAGAAGATGAGGAAGCAACGCCGTCAGGCCGAGCTCCAAGACAAGAGAGATCGCATTCGAATGGGCTTGATTCCTCCCGATCCGCCAAAAGGTCTGTTGTGTCCGTTTACGTCCATCTTTCCCTAACTTACAGTTTCCCCCAGTGCGGCTTTCCAACCTAATGAAAGTTCTCACATCCGATGCTGTCCAAGACCCCACTCGTGTTGAGGCCCGCGTGCGCCGTGAAGTGGCCATGCGTAAGCATACACACGACAAGATGAATGCCGAGCGCAAACTTACTGATGAACAACGTCGGGAGAAGACGGAATCGAAGAAGGCCGAGGAGGACAAAAAAGGAATTGTCGGCGCGGTCTTCAAAATATCCACACTGTCGGACCCCGCCCACCGCTTCAAAGTGCGCAAGAACGCGGAGCAGATGGCCCTCTCTGGGCTGGTGATTTTCAACCCGGCATTCAGCATGGTGTACGCCGAAGGCGCACCGAAATTCATGAGGAGCTACAAACGACTGATGTTACACCGAATCGCATGGACCGAGGCCGCACGGGCGCGTGGCGAGGAAGAGGTTGAGATTGCAGATGGTGAAGATGGTGCCGATGTTGACGAAAGCGGTGAAGGAAAGGCGGCTGCGGGGCCATCCAGTGGAGGGGTATCCCTAGAAGGTAACAGGTGCCATCTAGTGTGGGAAGGCCCGGTCCGCGAGCGCGCCTTTACGAATTTCCGGCCGAAGAGCTGCCCGACGGATTCTGCGGCGCGCGACGCGCTTGGAGCGAAGTTGATGAGCTACTGGGACATGGCGAAGAACTACAAGCCAGAGGATGACGAGTGGGTTGTGTAGTAGTCTAGTGAACTGCCGCCGATAATTTAAATATTTCTTTCCCACGCGAAACGCCTCTGTTACACCTAACACGTATGGCCGCGCAACGACTGCTGGCATGGCCAAAGCATGCATCCTCGGAGGCTCGCAACCTCGTCCTGGGAGTCCTCAAATCCCATAACGAACCTCTGTCTACACGCGAGCTTTTCGAAAAGGCCGTCAAGGTTCCATCCCCACCAGGCGCCAATGGAGAACCTCTTACGCCCTCGGCGGAGGCTCTCAAGAATGCTGTACCTGTGCCCCCATACCCTGATCACCCCGTGCGGTCTCTGAGGTACGTGAATCACGCGTACCCAACTCACACATTCACATTCACACATACAGCTTTCTAAAACGGACGATACTGGAGAATCTTGTTCGCACGCGAGATATCAAGAAGGTGCACATAAAACGCGTGTTGACCCCTGCGGAGGTCGAACACCGCATGTCGACGATGTCCAAGGCCCAACTTAAGAAAACGTCCGTCGAGTCTCTCTCACAACCTGTATCGACCTGGATGTGGCAGTTGGTCGACAAGTCTGCAATGCCCGTAAGGCAGTCCAAAGACGAGGATGCAAAGGTGGCGTTCGGTGCGGAAGTTGGAGTCGGAGAAGATTGGGGACATCTGAACAGGCGAAGGCGGCGTGTGAGAGAGGAGAAGGTTGCGAGGGACGTCGAGTGGATGAGAAAGGTTCAGAGGGCGCGGGAGGTGGCCAACACATAGAATTTCCTAAATCTCCTAAAACATCATATGGAATAACCGAGAAAGGCAAGCGAGTCGAGCCGCGGCGTTTATCGAGGCCAGCCAACTCGTCCACGACATCCACAATGACACCCTCAAGAAGGTCCCGCCTAGCATCAAATGGGTCCTCAAAACGCTCAAAACCTGCCCCCACGTCTCCTCTTTCAAATGCGCGTTCTCAGTCAGAGTCTTCTCCCAGCCATTCGCCCTCATCGAATCCACAAGCTCAAGCTCAAAGCACCATGACAGCCGCTGCTCGGTACCAGAAGAACCTAAAGAGCTTACGTCGTATAGACCCTACAATAGTCTCCATCGTTGACCAGTTCAGTCACATCTGTCTATACCGCCTTCATGAGGGGAAGTGGCAGAAAGACGGGTTTGAGGGTGCATCTTTTCTCTTTGAGCGGTGCGTGTGCGGCCCCATCTTCCCCATGCGCCTCTTCTCATCCCCGCAAAATCTAGAGCTGCATATCCCCCTTATGGCCTCTTTATCCTTAACCGTGCGGGAATGAATGATTACATACATCCCATCCACCCCGAGGACGAGATTCAGGCAGAAGGCGAATATCTCATGTACCGCTCTTACCCCGAATTCACCGCCAAGCGCCTTGCCATGGCTAAATCGGCACCCCCTGCGTTGACGGAAAGCTGGACAGATGCCCGCCGTCGAGCACCTTCTGCCAACGATCCCCTTACTAATTGGCGATATTTACTCGATGAAGAGCCAGATAAGGGCCGAGACGAAACTGTCATGTTCTGGTTTTTGGGTTCTGACTCTGAACATCACGAACCGCTTGCGGACACGATAGGGCGGCAAGTTCTTGTTTCAGTCAGCTTCGGCGCAATGTTAAATCATTTCCTTAGACTGATGGCCTTCGTACGTAAAGGGGAGGCGTATCCTTACAATCTGGATCGACTTCCGCCACCCGCTCAACACCCCGTTTCGAACGACGGCAACTCGCCAGACGCTAGCATAACTCCACCTGTAAATGCGACTGCTGTGACGCCCCCCGAGAATACCAATGGAGCCCAATCGCAGCCAGCGACCATCAACGGAACAGGGTCAGATCTCGACAAATTGTTCTCGAAACTCCTCCCCAGTGCTTCGCCGGCTGCCACACCCTCTAATGGTAAAGTGACCCTCGAAACCCTCTTTGCTTCTGCATCCACCCCTACCTCTACCTCCTCTACCCCTGCTTCCCATCTTGCAAATCCACCCCCAACCACCGCTAACAAAAGCCTTCCTCTCCTCTCCTCTCTATTCGCCTCTGCTACCCCCAGGCAAGGTCCCATACCCGTACCCACACCTCCCTTTCCTCACCACGTCAGTTCGGAACCCTTCCCGCCCCCACCTTCCGCCCCGCCTTCCACGCGCCTCTCCTTTGCCACCGCGCACACCCGCAGTGATGTTTCCTCGTCAGAGCCCGAGTCTTCTGATCCACCGTCTCCTACGCCGCACGCAGCGGCGCATCTTATACACTCTCCGCAACCCACCACGTCACAGCTTCCGCAAATCCTAACGCAGGACGTGATCTCTGCACTGCTCGGCATGCCACCTAGTCGCACGAGTAGCGTTGCGTCCTCGCATCGCCGATACGAGGGTGATGTCGAAAGTAGTGACGATCTGCACGAGGCTGACTCACCGATCGATGAGCGGCCGAAGCCGCACGCGAATCGCAATAGGAAGCACGAGCTCGGCGATGTCACACCGCGCCCTCCGTTACGCGGCTTCGCATCGTCCGAGAAGGTGCTGCCCAGCGCTGCTCCTACCACATCCCACCACTCTGCACCGGCTATCCTGCCAGCTGCAGCCTCGACCGCGCCGACCGCACCAGATCCTCCCCCAGCCACAGCCCCAAGCCCCGCCCCCCGCACCGGTAGCTCTCTAGCGCAACGTCAGCTGGTGCCCTTCCACGAAGACTCGTCCTTGTGGCCATACCCTCGCGCCCCGCTTGACGACCGCGACGACATCGTCGAACTCGACTTTGCCGACACCAGTGCGCTGAGCGACGTCGACGCGTTCGAGCGACAGCGCCAGAACGGGAGGAACGGCGCGAAACAGCACTCCAAGAGGGATAGGGCGAGGGAGCGCGAAGAGATCGAGCGCTCGTGGGACGTGCCCGGAGACGCGCAGCGTGTCAACAACGCGAGCACACATCCGGCTCTAGCGAGGCTTTCACAGGCCCCACCGCGCAGTGGCGCGTCTGTATCGAGGGCGACGCCACCCCCCAAGACCAATCACTCCGCCCCACCCCCCAAGCCAATCTCCGCACAGGGAACACCTTCCCAAGAGGTCGCGCAGACGTCTCTCAGCGACAAGCCCAAGCCCAAGCCCAAGTCGGTCGCCAATGGACATAACGCTAACAAGGTTCAAGTTCCGGCTGCTACTGCTGCCGTGGCCGCCTCAGATGTGCTCGCGAAGCCTGCAGCTGTCACCGCTATCGTTGAAGCAATGCGCGGGCGTGTGAACGGCAGCACCGACGCGGACCGCAATGAATTTGTCAGAGAGGTGCTCACTCTGATCCACGTGCGTATTTTTTTCACAGTTGTTTCAGACCCGGTCTGACCGTTGTGACAGACGGACCCGTCGTTCGTGGAACGGCTTTGGACGGAATACCGTGCACATGCGTGATGTTGTGCGGGCCGCAGCGTTTTATCTCTACCGTAGCCGCGTATTCGGCCTTACTCTCCTTCGTTGTTGTTTACCCCCGTCCCTCCTTCCTCTCCTGCAGTTGGTGTTGCACCGGAGTAGTATCAGTGCCCATGTATTGTCACGATGTATCACACCTGTACTGATGTACATATGCAAATTAGTTGTACATCCAACACAGTGAACCATTCCTTAGGCCAAGGTCCCAGCTTATCACCATGTCGCCAGTGGACGCAAGTAACGATCCCATGCAGTACTTCGTGGGGATGACAGGTTCTAGCGTGTTTCTTTGTTTGAACAACACGCTGGATCTTCCCACTTCTCTCTTCCCCGACAGAACGAAGGCTTAGGTTTAGGTGGTGTAGCGTATTTGCAGTGCATATTATACCGACAAGACAAGCAACTTACAAATAAAGATTTGCGCGACTCGATTTCATACGTGCAGGACCTGAAGTTAGTGAGTGCCGTGTACGTACGCACGTTTCTCGAGAGATCCGAGCGCAAAACAAGGTGGGGCGTTTTTCTTTTTTGAACCATGCGCCAAGAAAATCTCTAACCTCGACGTGGAGCGGTCGTGCCAACACATGGATCCCGAGTCAGAGAGTAGTATTTGATTGTTCTAACCACCCCTTCTGATTCGGCGCAGTGCTCAGTAAATGGAGAAGCGCGGCGCTTGCGTTTTGCGTTGTCTGGGGTGAGGTTGTATCGCTTTATCCTGGTACTCACATTTCGGGGCCATCTTATATTGTATGGCACGCTCCGTTGTCCCATTTCGTAACATCGCCGTAAAGTTAGGATACGTGTGTCACCCATAGATAAAGAGATATAGCCCGAGTCGGGTGGGGTACGATTGGATCCCATCGTGGGATAAGAGGTAACATGATTGGGCCACGTGCAGTCGCGACACGACCTCTCTCTGACAGGCTTTAGAGGCGGAATGCAGGTTCGAAAGAATACCAAGGCGGAAAGATGGCAACATCCAAAAGATCCGGCCGAGAAGCACACACGGGACAGATGGCCCTACCCCGGAGGTGAGAAAGCTGCGGGGGGTACAGCACGAACAAGTCGCCATACTGTATGGACGGAGAACAGTGCAGTCGGTTTGAAGTATCCGTGCCACCACGGCAGCAAGCGCCAGTCCAGGTTTCCATATTGTATCGACCGTACTACTTACCGGTAGGCTCACATGTACCGTTCCGAAAACCTTAGATTGGAATGGAATGGAGCCGCAACTGTTCGCAACGATGCGGAAGTCCACGCTAGAGGGGGAAACCACGTCTGTATCGTTAAACGTAAAACCATGAAGGCTTTGATACTGTGAGTCATCGAGTTAATCGAGAAGAGCCCAGAAAGAACAAGAGCCGGGATATCCTGAGTGACGCTGAGTCAGTGAGCTGAAGAATGTGTGGCCGGTGTATAGCCGAGGATGTCAAAGTCGATCACGTGTGTTCATCTCCTTCGAAGGCGTCATGCTTTCGTGCTTTTGCTCCATCCACATATAAGACTTGATCCAACAAGATGTTACTGCATCCCCTCCAATCAACACGCAATGGCACCAATAGCCCTCGGTTCGCCCATTAATAGACCCACCCACCTCAAAAAGGTCGATCAAGAGAACGCTGATGGCTTCGGCACTCGAGCTATCCACGTTGGATCTGAACCAGATCCCAACACTGGCGCTGTCATTCCCGCGATCTCCCTGAGCACCACATACAAGCAGGATGGTGTTGGTAATCACAAGGCAAGCATCTTGTCTTTGTTTTCATTCGCGTCGCTCTTTGGTCGCAGAATTGTTATCCTGTCTTTTTGTTTGCACCAGTTGCTCGTTCCTGACGCACGTCCTCCACTGTAATAGGGTTTCGAATACTCCCGTTCTGGTAATCCCAATAGAAGCGCCTTCGAACGAACTCTCGCGTCCCTCGAGTCGGGTGGCGCATTTGGTCTCGCTTTTGCCTCTGGATCTGCTACTACCGCCACTGTCCTTCAGTCCTTGGGTCCTAACGCCCACATCGTCAGCGTGAATGATGTCTATGGGGGCACATTCCGTTACATGACTCGTGTCGCAAAGGAGAATCAAGGTCTCGAAACAACCTTTGTTGATCTCGAAAACGCCGACGAAGAACAAGTGAAACACGCTATCCGTGATAATACCAAGGCACGTTTCGTCAGCTTACTTGATCGTTGTTTCATCCTTCTGACTTCTACCATACTTTTAGCTCATCTGGATAGAGTCACCCACCAACCCAACCCTTCGTTTGATCGACATACCCCGCATCGTTGCGATCGCACACGCGCATCCATCCCGCCCTTTAGTCCTGGTCGATAATACCTTCATGTCGCCTTTCTACTCGTCGCCTCTCATGCAAGGCGCCGACATTGTCGTCCACAGTCTTACGAAATACGTCAATGGCCACTCGGATGTTGTCATGGGTGCTGTCATCCTCCCCTCTCATCACGTCGAACTCGAAGAACGCCTGGCCTTCCTTCAAAATGCTATTGGCGCGGTTCCAAGCGCGTATGATTCCTGGCTAGCCCAACGTGGTGCCAAGACACTACATTTGCGCATGAAGGAGCACGGGCGCAACGCACTGCTGGTTGCGCGGGCTCTCGAAAAGAGCCCGTATGTAAAGGAGGTCATTTATCCAGGGCTTGCCTCCCACCCACGACACGAACTCGCGCGGCGATCTCTTTCGCCGCACGCCGCACGCTTTGTTCAGGCGGAAGCCGAACACAACCCAGACGGATCCTTCCCATACGGCGGGATGATCTCGTTCCGCATACAAGGCGGGATCGAAGAGGCGCGACGCTTCCTTAGCGCAACTCGCCTGTTCACGCTCGCCGAGTCTCTCGGTGGCGTCGAAAGCCTTGCAGAGCTGCCCGCTCTCATGACGCACGGCAGTATCCCCCCTGTCGAGCGTGCATCCCTTGGAATTGGCAACGATTTGATTCGCCTATCAGTTGGCATTGAGGAGGCCGCAGATCTTGTGCGGGACGTTGAGCAGGCGTTGCAGGTGGCCTGTCGAGGGCCCATCACGGGCGTGAGTGGTATTATAGAACATGGACCCTCGCATTGTGCTTGTATGCAGCATCATTTCTTGTAACTCGCAGTACCCTAGACATGGAAATACCTTACCGATATGTAGGCATGTATGTAATTAATATCTTGGTCTTCTCTGAATGCATAGACTTGGCGAAGTGATTCTGTATCTTACGAAGTCCTGTCGAACGATGGTTCCTATCTTGCCCTTGGCTGGCTAGCAGGTGACAAGAAGCAGGAAGACCTGAGATGGCCGATTGGCTCACCTCACGGAACTCACGTTGTTGCCTGGCTTGGCAGAGTATCCGATTCACTGAAAGGGGGTGTAAAGGTATTTGCCATATATACGTGATGATTGCGTACTTCGACATCATCAGGTCCCATGGGTTCAGGACACCGCATCGCGAGCGAGCGTCCCACTCCGGAGTCCGGTTGCACCTTATCATGATATGAAATGTTTACTGCAATGGTACTAGCACATATGGCGAACGTAACTGTTCGATGTATAATCGACAGAGTTGACGTTTCCTATATTGGTGGGTATTAACCCAAACGACATGTACACGGATCATCTAGGGATGGTGACGATGTGAATGAAGGCTTTCACTGTTCTCGAAATATTTTTAGGTCCGATAAGGGACCTGTCGCACGAAAACAATTCGAGTCAAGGACGAGGACAACGCAAGTCCCACAGACCGCGTCGACCTTCACCGCTGCTTTTATTACCAGAACACTTGCTGTGTACTGGCGCGTGCAACCTCAAGCCAGCTGTATTTACGTGTTGCATCGTGGGATCAATTAGATCAGACTAGTCAAAGAGTGAGTACGCCCCATCTAGCCGGACAAAGGGGCTCCGTGCGAGTGGAAGTACAGTACGCGAAGACAAACAGAGACCTCGACGTTCCTCGCGCGTCGTGATCGGATAACGATAGCGATCTTGGTCCCTCGCTTCGCCTCACCCCGCTCCTAGTTGACACAGTTCCCCCCTCCCGCAGATTCCGTATCCCCGCCTCTTCCGATAAATGGCTTCCGATAGTCTACCCACACCGCCCTCTGCGACCCTCACGCCCACAACGGCGGCTGCATCGGGCTCGCAGTCAGCTGCCGACGCCCCCACTCCCACCACAGGACTACCTTCTGTACCCCCTGCAGCGGCTGCTGCTGCTGCTGCTGCCGACGCGCAAACCGTGCCGCCCACGCACGCAGAGATTCTGGAGGGCCTGCTGCAGCAGATCGTAGCGTCGAACAGCCCATCCGCGCTCGCAGGCACGCTGCGCATTGCGGTGGGCACGCCCGAGGCGCGCGAGGAGGTCCTCGTGAGCACGACTACTACCGGTGCGGACCCGCTCGAGGCGCTCGACGTAGCACAGCACACGATCGGCGCTCTCTATATCCTGTACGTCGACCTTACCTTCCCCTTAACAACCGCCATCTTTCAGGCGCATTTGTGCCCAGCCAGTCCAGGGGGACGACACTTTTTTCTATCGCGGATTTTGAGCGATGATTGCAAGGGAGTCTCAATCACTGAAACGACACGGGTTCTTTCCCTTGCAGGTCCGCACGTCTCACGTCCGCGTCAATGACCGCGCCCGCTATACCGTTCGCGTACATCGATGACTTCTGCCGGCATTTTGATCCAGAACAGGCGCGCCTCGCGCCTGAGCGTGGTGCGTTTCGGGAAATCTTCTGCATCCATTTGCTTCGCGTTCTGATGTACCCTTTCCTTTGCGCCCAGTAACCCTGTTAGCCAAGGGTATCGTGCAGCGCGCCGAGGCGCTGGGCACGGTGGGGCTGCTTCCGTCTCATTCCTCCGTTCTGACCGCTGAGCTTACGTGATCATTTGCAGGACAAGATCGCCATTGCACCACTACACGATCTCCTGACGCGATACGCACCCGACCCCTCCTTCCTCACACCCATCCACCCCATTTTCGTCACGGTAAGCATCCCACGCCTCTCTATCAGCACCATTCAATAAAAATTTGTGCGTCTTTTTTGCAACATACACGTATAGACCTGTGCAACCACTAGCTTCTTCACTGCTGCGCTTCCCGTGCTGGCGGTGCCCATCTCACAGATTTCGACCACGTTGTGTCCGGACCTTCGCTACCAGGACCATCTGATCTATCATTATGTTGGGGGCATCGTTTTTACTGCGCTTAAGCGATACGCGGAGGCCGCCGAGTTTTTCGAACTTTGTGCGAGCGCTCCTGTCGCCCCTCCTGCCGGTGGAACCAGTGTCACACGTGGGCCATCGCAGGGCCCGCTTGGCATTAGTATGGGTGGCATTGGGATCGGTATGGGGATGGGAATGATGATGGTGCCACCTGGCCCAGGAAGCAGGTATTTTAATTTTAGCTCGTCGGATCCGAGCATGTTCCAGGTGGAGGCAGCCAAGAAGCTACTGCTCGTGCAGCTTATCTTACACGGGAAGGTGCGTACACACCTGCATGCATGGGAAAATCCGGGTCTTGATCAAGCAGGCACACAGGCGTTGCCACTTCCAAAGTACACGCACCCTGTAGTCGCAAATTTGAAGGGTACCGTGTACAATGCACTGGCCAGAGTTTACCCAAACCTCGAGCAAGTCCATGCCATAGCGGCTAAAGAGGCAGCAGCATTCGCCGTGGTAAAGTCACAGGATTCTTTGGAGGTGTATGACGTCATTGACGTTTGGCGAAGGATGACAACCTGGGCTTGCTCGGGCTGGTTGTGGACAGAGCGCCCCGGTGGGCCATCAGAAGGCTCACAGAAACGTACTTGACGCTTAGCCTTACCGAAATTGGACGCGCAGCAGGCATGGAGCGAATCGAAGAGGTCCGGCGGGTGGTGCTTAGTATGGTGCGCATGTGCGGGGGTCCCTCCACTAGCGAGAGTGCTAATTCGGTCTGGGTAGATTGAGGAAGGTGAGATCGATGCGAGCATCGATGCGGACGGTTCCGTGTCCTTTGCGGACGAGGAGCCGGCAGCGGTGTCAAAGGCAGAGACCGACCGGGCGCTGAGGGCGGCGCAAGAACAGGAGCAAGTGCTCCGCAGGCTAGAACGGGAAATCGCAAGAAGCAAAGATTATTTGCAGAAGGTATAGCCTATTACCTCTGGGGGTGGGCGCAGAATAATAATCTTACGGATCTTTTAGGCGGTGCGAAGCCGGGAAGAAAGTTCGTCCACAAACTGGCCTAATATCGAAGAAGACTTGCTGGGGGGTTCGCAGGGCAGCCGTTGGGCAGATGAGGCAGTGTATTGAAGAGGAATTGAATCGGTCCATAAAATGTTGTGCTAAAACGATGTGTTTCTAGCGACACCACGTGTTCCAACAAAAAAAAAAAGGGGTGCGTAAGCGGTGTTGTATGACCTGATGGGCTTACGTGGTAAGTGGGAAGAAAAGGCTAACTAAAGGGTTTTCGTCAGCTGCCTTATGGACCATGACAGGCACCAGGTGTTCTGTAAGCATTTACGAAGTCGAGAAGGGTGAGCAATGAGGGTTGCTGAGTCATCCTTTGATGACGATATGGTGATTAGCTCAAAAGTGGACGTTGAACTAATTACGCGATCTGATCGAAGTGAAGAAACTTCCAGGAATGGTGTGATAAGGACGAAATTAGGAAAGCAAACATCTGGGGCTGTCAGCGTCTGTAAACCCAGAAGACCGTGCGCGCCCGAGGTGTTCGGAAATCTATTTCCATTTTTATGTATTTCGTGCATTCTCTAATCTATAAGAGCCGCATCTGGCTCAGAATCAGTGTTATTGCCTCTTCTTTTTTCGTGGATGTGTTTCCCATCCAAAAAGCAAAAAGCGCTCTACTCCGACGAGGCCACCAAACAGGCTCCCCCAGATACAAAAGCCCCAGCTCCTGCTCCTTCCTCCTCTACCACCCCCGCCAATAACTCTTCACACATGGCTCCCAAAGTCGCAATCGTCATCTACACTCTCTATGGCCACATCGGCAAATGTTTGTGTCCCATCTCCTTTCGTTTATGCTCATCCTCATTCATTTTTCTCTCTAGTGGCTGAGGCCGAGAAGAAGGGTATCGAGGCCGCTGGTGGTAGCGTTACCATCTACCAGTATGTGTTTTTCGATCGCCCGGGTCACTGTTCTCTAATCAAGTATTGATCGTCAGGATCGCCGAGACTCTCCCTCAGGAAGTCTTGACCAAGATGTATGCGCCCCCGAAGCCCGACTATCCCATCCTTAACCCTGGCGACCTCGCCCAATTCGACGCCGTCCTCTACGGTGTCCCCACTCGTTACGGTAACTTCCCCGCTCAGTGGAAGGTGGGTTTTGTGTCTATAAAAAGAACGGTGGAGCCGTCGCTTAACTGCACCCGTTCCCTCCCGTAGAGCTTCTGGGATGCTACTGGCCAGCTCTGGCAACAGGGCAAGCTTTACGGCAAGTTCGCCGGTGTCTTCCTCTCCACTGCCGGTCTCGGTGGTGGACAAGAGTCGACTGCGATTGCCACCCTCTCGACCTTCGCCCACCACGGCATCTCATTTGTTCCCCTTGGCTATGCCACTGCTTTCGGCCAACTGACCAACCTCTCTGAGGTCCATGGTGGTACGTGATGTGTACTGTTGGTGTACTGATTGGTTTCTTAATACTATGCGTGTTTGCAGGCTCTCCATGGGGTGCTGGTACTTTGGCAGGAGCTGATGGCTCGCGTCAGCCCAGTGCACTCGAGCTCGAGATTGCTGAGATCCAGGGCAAGTCGTTCTACAACCACATTGCCAAGGCGCACAAGTAAGCGCGGTGGCCGTGGGTACATGCTCTATAATGTGCATTGCATACCTTTTCATTCTGTAATAAAAGTATCCAAAAAGCATGAAATTGGTTGTGATTAACGATGTCGCGTTCAAATGAGGGTATCTTGGCCAACAGGGCGTAATACTATTGGCGTCTGTCAATCAAAGTGCTGATGTCCAAGTGAACAGTGATTCCTGCCCATATTTTCATTCGTTCAGACCTGTGTTCCCGAGTGCACCCGGACCGAACGTTTCACAGAGAGAGATCAACGTGGGAAGGGTCTGGCTTTCAACGTCATGTACCTGTTGACGAATGACAGGACTCATACCCTGACCATTGCAGTCCTTGGCTCTAGTAAGGGCGGCAATCAGACGGACTTCTAGTGGCGTTGCGTTACATACCTACGGCTCATCGAGCCCTCATAGACCTCATCCCTGACATTACAGTGGCTATCCGCATATCATTGCCTATGGATTTAAAATTCATGGACTCGATACGATACGGAGCCAAGTTATTAGCCAAATACCGTAAGTACCACGCGGGCCAGTTCGATGGACGGTTCTACTGTCGTTCAATTACCAGCGTTGAATACCGTCGAGTCCCGAGGACGGTGACTGGAATTTCTTTTTCCCTTGCGCAAAACCTGTTGCCATTGGCCACTAGCATGGAGCAAAGTATAGCTGAACCGCCATTCCCACATCGGATTACGGGGGACGAATCATCGTCGTCCTTACCCCAGGCCAGTCCCAGGCCGTCGCAACGAGGGGGCCCGGATGCCGTCCTGGCCCATAACATTTCACGGTGGCGCTCGCCAATTGGACCGCCATCGTCTGGACCCACTAGAAACTTCGAGATTCGAGAAACACTTGAAACGCTCAATTTTCTCATCGCCATTCATTCATCCGTCGATCGACAATGTGCGTCCTGTTCTCATGTGCGAGCGCTCACGTAAACGAAAGAAGAAAAAAACCGGGACTTTTCGTTGGTTCCGCCCACCATTGGCGCGCATTACACGTAAGGCCTTGCGTGACCCACACCGACTGCGCGTCGGGTTCTTTGATACGACTCTCCTGTGCGGCCCTACGGTCCAGCGGCCCAGAGCTACTGCATGACAACGTCTGAAACACAGCAGGGTCCGCCGAACGGCGAGCCGTGAAGGACCCGGTATCATGCGGCGCCACATCGGTAAGCTGCGAGCGCCGACACATTGCTCCACAACCTGGTCGCACTCGCCGTCGTCCCTCCTGGAGCGGGCACTTTATAACGCGCGCAACTGTCCCGCCCCTCGCCTTGCTAATTTCGCACTCATTTTTCTTTTTATTACCCCCATACCATTCATCACCTACACGCCATGATGAATAACTGCGACCTTACTTCGGTGAGTCCAGCGTTCTCGTACTCGTGCATTGTCACTTTACTTAATACTTTCGTCGCTGCCATAGAACATCGTCGATACCCAGCGCGAGACCCGCAGGGGCACGAAAAGACCACATCCTTCTCTATCATCTCGTGAGTCATCACTGTCTCTTCTCCCGCAAAAAATATCGAGCTGACCACAGGCTCTTCGGCGCCGAGAGGCTAGGCCAGATTATCACACTCCATCGTACACCGAAGCTGAGGGCAGATCTCCCCGTCGGTGAGTTTACCTTTCCATTTCACAGCACCACTGGACTGACGCGTGCACGTACGCAGTATGCGGATGTCAGAATCGCCCACAAATTCGAACAACGGCAGTCTTGCTGGGCTGAACATAATAGTAACGGAGATTCCAAACACTGCGGCGCCACGCCCACAAGATCTGTATGAGTCCCCGACACCACCACAGTCACATCCCCAGCCACGGATGGGGCCACTGTCTCCGCAGCGGCGGCAGCCCCAGCCGCAACAACAGCGGAAACAGAATCAGTGGGGCCCACCGTTACGCGTGCACCGACCCGGAAAGCGGACCGTGTACGTTCAAGACGTGGTCTTCAGGTTGCTGGTCATGTCCCAGCTCGAGACAAAATGATTCGTGACTACTGTATGACCTTGCTTTTCGTTAGTGGCTGCTGTTCCTTGGAAGAGGCGCAGATCGTCAGTAGAGAAAGATCGACTGTGTACGATTGTATATTATGTTCTTGGCATTGTTCTTGTATGGACCCGTTTGTTTGTATACCCGGGGCTGGAACGTTTTTTTTTCGAATGATCCTGATACTGTGTGTCCAAAATCTAAAGAGTAACGAGCTTGAGAATATTAAGTTACAAACTATCATCACGTGACACCCATCCCCATTTGGGTTCTCAGTTTCTCATGCCACAAGGGCGTTCATCTGTTTCACATCGAGTCCCATCATGCTACTCTGAGGCATCATTTCGTATTACAGTACAACTGGGGTGTGGCGAGATTGTCTGGGGAGTATATTTCTTCGTTCTTCGTACAGACAACAGATGATGGATTGAAGTTACAACATGACCTATTTTCTCCCAGCCTTCTTCGCTGCGGCGCGCAAACGCGTGATCTGCTTCTTCCAGCCATAACATTGATTGCAAGCTGCATCGTATATAAGTCAACGAATGAGAGAAGGAGGGACAAATAAAACAAAACAAAAAGTGGTCTATGAGTTTCTTATCGTACGGGATCGAGCAAGCAAGCAATGCACGAAAAGGGGAGAGGAGAGAAACAGGGGACATACTGTCTGAGCTGTGCTTCTTGCACTGATACACACCGTCCTTGTTCTGGCCCGTCGCGGGCGCTTCGATGCCCTCCCGATCGATAAAGTCAAACTGCGGGAAGGCGAGTGTGTCCGAGGTTGTCAGGAGGCAATGCAATAGGTGACAGGGTCATGCATACCCCGAAAAAGCCATCGTTTTCCTCTCGCAGGTCGACGTCGCACTCGGTGCACTGTCATGCACGGACGCACACAAAGGGGGAAAATTCGGTATGATTATAATCGATGTCAATATTTCAGGGACGCACCACCTCCTTGAAATGAGAGAGACAGAAGACCGCGTCGTTGATCTCGGCCGTTTTGGAGGTGACGACGTCGGTCATGGTAACTACTGTACTTGTCGTGGATTTCTACTGCAACGAAGGCTGGGGGGGGGAGATTCAGAAGGACGAGGATTGTGGGGGTGTTTTTAGTTAAATGGAGGGGTCAAGTGACCAGTCCGATGACGAAAGGGGGAATGTCCTGCTCACGTGAAATGTCCAGGCCTGGGGTATCGCGTATAATGACGAAGCCCAGCAAAAATAGTACAGCACCCTTGATAGCTTGATTATATCTCACAACTTACGAATTGTAATCAGGGGGTTACGCCCTCATATGCTGAACCACATGTGGTCTGCTATCAAGCATCATGATTGTTGGATGGGCAGACCAGATTCTGCTTTAAGAACACCACTTGCACGCATGGATCCCTTGCTGGGGTGTCAATAACTCCTTCTCAGCGGACCAAATCGAAACGGTGTTGTGACTCGGACCACCTCGTGGCATTCCGGTTCACAAAAATGTTTATTTCCGACTAGGAATTCCCCGCAATTCCAGTAGGACGAATCGTGGGCATATAGATAATTTGAAGTAGTAGACACTGCTACGGAACCACTTGTTAGGGTTAAGAAAGGAGGATTTTGTGGACCATTGCGCTGGAACATTTCTCTCAATCATCAAAACTCGAGTTACTGTACAACGGCAACACCAATATCACATCACAGTCCATGCACCTCGTCCTTTCGGTTGTAAGGATGGGGCGACATGGCCACCATCCACTCGGGATCTTCGGGAAGTAAATGACATTTCCTAGGGTGTGTCTAGATAGTGAAACCGAGCCGTTCAGAAATGCGGGAATTGGAGAGCAGTTGGGACAGGAAATTGCACACACCAGGGACCGATCAGTGCTGGTGTCGTCGTCTCTACCATTATTTAGGTCCACCGGCCGGGAAATGATGGAGTGGGAGAAAATGTCGATGTCTTTCTTTAGTATTCGTGGCTGTGGCTCAGGTCTCACGAAATGGAATGGTGTCTCTGTGACAGCGCGAGCCCTATCAGGGACGGGGGGGCAGGCGCTGTCTTCGCGTTCGGGTGATTGGTGGTCACGCAAGTAGATGCGGTTGTTGAGGCTCATTAAGAAAGTGTTGGAGTACCTGAAACGTTTGTCAGTGTTTTTAGACTCGCGCGTAGTGTAAGCTATGTACTACTCACACTTTCCCAATAATCGCAACTCTATTTTTCACATTAGCTGGAAAGGCACACAGCGATGGTCCGAAATAACGTACGTGTATGTGTAGTATAGCTTGTTCTGTGGACGAGGTGATCGGGTCAAAAGATGAATCGTAGGGCAGTACCTCTGTCCCACTTACGGGGAAGGCGACAAAAAGCACAAGGGATGTGATGGCTAACGTGGCTAAACTAGAAGTTAGATGCACGACCATGTGGGGTTTTCCAGGAGATAGGTACCAGTAAGGGTGTTCGTCTCAATGGTGAGCCGTACCACACGAATTAACACGAAGCTAGAGAAGTTGCTACTTGCCCTCCTTAACTGCCCAAAGAATTGGTCGGTGTAGTAAAGGGTCCAATAATGTGATGGCAGACCAGCAACGTCATCGCCACTGCAATAATAATGTCCGTCAAGGCACTAGATATCGCCCATAACTAACACGGCAAAGTATAAGGTGGGATGACCAATTCAACCGAAACGAATGTGCGTACGTATAGTGCTGTTTTGGGAACCACATCTTTCCCGAGGATGAGTGGCTAAACGCAGTGTGAGAAGGACGATTTTGCGAATATGTGCATAGTACCGACTTTGATGCCTCCCCACACTGCTGCGGCTGATTGAGTCACCGAGGCCTGTGTTCAAGAAATATAAGAAGCTCAAAGAATGCAGGGACAGTTGGGTACACATACGACAGCAATGACCCAACAAATCCGCGACGATCGTGAGTTCAGCACCCAAATTCGATAACAGAAGTACCCTTGATTGATGACCGAAATAACTGTGGTAAGTATGGCATCGTTTATGGGGGCGAAATGGGAATTCCCGAGGCGTTCCACATTGCCAAATCCGGCAACAAACCAATAGTAAATATCGGCCCCACCCAGCGCGGTTTGAACGGTCTCCACCAGAAAGACGAAATAAACTGCTCAAAGTTCGCCTTGACATCACAGAGTTTCCAAAAAAACCAACCTAGAAATTTTAGGGACCGTTTGTCCATCGGAAAATTGTAGCTATATACGTCTGAGTGTGGATGAGTGGAATAAAGCCTAATTTCGAGGAACGGGCCTCGCACAAATCTGGACGCATAAAACACCGTAGAGCGCCCAGTTGAATAAGGGGTTAAAGAGCTACAGGCATTGTTGGGAAAATCGTTTATGTGGACAGCAGAACCAGAGTCAAACGCACAAGAGGGGCAGCTCTGACAGTGTGAAAAGATAAGCGGACTATGAGGGAAACCGCTACTGCGGTACTAGTATCACCGAACTTACATTCTGATGACATCCTGGGAAGCGGTTGGTGACTCAGAGGGCTCGGCCATTGGTATTGTGGATATATAGAGAAGCGGTTGGGGACTAGCGTTGCGGGGAAGTGGGGAGAGTGGGGCTGTGGGCCATAAGGGGAGCTTTATAAGGGATTTTTCGGATTGATTGTGAGTATGAGCAGATCATGGCACCAGTGTGGTGCCGCGAAAACCTCTGTCACTGCGCAAACATTCCTCAGATATTAATCACCTTCGTTCACAGGCATGAGGCAGGACCAGGTGTGAATTAGAAACGTCCACCTTCTTCTGAGGAATCAACACGTAAAGGTGGGGTTCTCACTGTCTGTCATCGTTGCGACAGCACTGTGATGATCACGGATGAGACACGACCAGATAGTTCAATAACTAGAGTACTGCGAGTACTGCAGGGAATTCGCAAGACGTCAATGCTCGATCCATGATAGTCAGCATCAAAAGATTGATGATAATTTGGCGACACTGTACTCACACATAGTTTCTTGCATGACCTGCCGCCCTGGCGATTGGTGTCGACATGAAATGGGTGTTGAAGCATCATTGGAACTTCAACGCCACCGAATACACCACCAGTTCCCAATTAGAGAGGCGGCATCATAGTGGTGACCATGCCGGCGTGTGGATACCACACAGAGAACGCGCAACACTTTCTGTCAGACTGTCCGGCTTATGCACATGAAAGATGGGCGCTCATCAAAAAGCGCAGCCCCACGGACACAAACTTCGCGAAGCTCATTACGGATCCGAAAACCGCTATCCAAGTAGCGACGTACATCCAAGAGACAGGGAGAGTAACGCAGGACGTAGGATGGAGACAGAGAAACGTAGAGGAAGGAAGAGAGAACCGATCAACCGCCGCCTTCGCACCCATGAACTCCCTCTACCCATTCAAAAAATTACTACCAACCAAAGAGGGAGTGGGAAAGCTCCTAAAAATTTTCGACCAGACTCGCGCGCTATCCAAGCCGGAATCCGGTCCCCCTATACCTGTGCCCCCTGAACCCGACTAGGTAGGTGCACACAGAGGTTTGGTTTTCTCATGGTCTCATTTCCGTGTGACCGTCTAACGTGCGGCCAATCCCCGCCTATTCTCATATCCGCGTCTTCTGATTGCGACTGCATGCCGGCCTCCCAAGTGGTGGTCCACTTGTATTAACTATTCTCTGAGTTTAGGTTCAGTACTTACGATTTCCCGGGGGCACCTTTTTGGACTAATGCGTTTCTTAAATACGGCATCGCTCTGCTGTGACTGGTCTGTAACTCTGTTGCGCATCCCAGAATAAATATTGATCCAAAAAAAGAAGAGAAGAGAGAACCGGAGAAGCACTCCCAACAGCACTCCCAATAGCACACTCCACTGAACCCGCCCACCACCCACTCACCCAACCTTCGACAAATTCCATCTCCACAACTTGCTGGACCCACCAAAACGGGTTCACTCAAGGCTCGAAGAAGGGGGACGACGCAGGAAGCGGCCACAAGGCACCCCCCCGAGATCACCACCACCGCAACCACACCTCGCGCCTCGGCGGCCAGCACGCCCCACCAACTTTAACGCTTGACAAGTTACGCTTTTCCTCACGGGGAAAAGAGGAGACCTAAGATAAAAGGGTAGAACCCAGACAAGTGGAGAGCCATGGACGCGTAGAATAACACGAGAGTAGCGCTACATAGGATACTTTGCCCTCAGGTGCACAAAAATGGAAAAAAAAAAAAAAATAGTGACCATGAGCTAGATGACATTCAACTCGCATACCATCATCGCCACTACTTGGCCAGCGCGGAAATATCACCAATAGGTGAGTGTTTCAATGGTACATTCCACGGGGGTGAGATCCGTGGGGTGGCTGCCTGAGATACGAGAACTACAGTAATCATCATCATCAGTTAATTTGACGAGAATGATGAATCAAGAATGAATCACAGGGTAAATCGAGTCTTGGTCAACGCCACGTGAAAGCACGTGAACACCGGGCCGCGCCCCTGCCAACGTTCACCACCACGACAGCGAATATTAGTATCGGTCTTTCCTCTGGGAATACACCAAAGAATATCGGTCCAATTGTCTAGAAAATTAGTTGATATGTAGAAAGGGATGCGATCTACCGTAAAATGCGGTCAGATAATCCATGTACCACAAAGTTCCATCTGTCCAAGGCGTGATATGAAATACCATGCGAGCCATGAGCTTCAAAGAATGGCGGCAAAGCCCTCTTCCGTGAGGAACGGTGTCGGCTCGGACACCGACATCCGCCTAATCTCATCCAGCAGGTCCCTCAGCTCCTTCACGTTCGACGGCCGCAACCCGGGATCCTTCTCCACCACCTCCTCGTACTCGTCCTCACTATCCGCTTCCCACTCGTCATCGCTGTCCAGCGGCAAGTCCCCGAGCAGCGCGCCCGTACAATCCTCAAGGCGAACGCCTTCCGCCTTGCACTGTGCCTCCCAGCGCTCCCAACGCTCATAGCCCTCGTCCTCGGGCCCGTTCTGCCGCTCCAGCCCCGCGAGCAGCGTGCGGTTCAGGATGCGCACCACCTTCAGCGCGGGAAACAGCTGCCGCGTCAGCTGCGAGAACGTAAGGTCGTTCGTGCGCTGCAGCATCATCGTTGCGATCTGGGCGCCGCTTCCCGGCGGCAGGAACGCGTGCAGCAGCTGATGGAGCCCGAGGTGTGTGATGCGTGCGTGCGGCTCGCGCAGCATCGCCGTGGGCGCCTCCTCATTCGCGTCGGCGTGGAATGGGAGGCGCCAATCCGGGTTGAAGGAGAAGCTCGTCAGCATCGGACACGCCGCGAGGATGGCGGGCAGGTCGAGCGCGGGTATCGTGTTGAGGTCCAGGAAGGTCAGCTGCGTGCCGTGGTTCTTCAGGAACTCGGCGACGTCGGGCAGGTTGTCCCGGTGCGAGACAAAATCGAGGGTGAAGCTTTGGAGCACGGGGAAAGACCATCCGATCGCCTGCTCGATGAATTCTTGCGAAAGACCGCGGACGGTGAGCTGTTGGAGGGAGTCCAGGGAGAGCGAAATGTGCGAGGCAGTTCCTAGCAATGGCGATGCGTCCACGAGCGTATCCGGGGCATCTTCCGTCGAGGTCGCTGATGCCGACGGGCTCTCGAAATCGACGGATACGGATACAAGGGAAGGGAGAGCATCTAGCGCCCATATCAGACCCGCGAGGCAACCAGGGCCGATCTTCCAATGCACAGACCGTAGTGATTTTGCAGTATAAGAGACGAGGGAGTCTGCAATCGCGGGGAAGGAAGGGGTAATTGCCCACTCCACAGTGAAGAGCTCGAGATTGGGGCAGTGATGGATGACGGTCACCAACATGTTTTCAACATGGGCGATGGTAAATCGTCGGGGGCTGTAGTACCGGACGAGGTGAAGACGCTTCACATACCACCCCAACCACGCATATTGATCGAGAACAAGGCAGAGCGGGGGGAGCCGAGCGATGTCAGACAGGAAAATACAGCGGAACAATAGGTGGTAGGCGACTTGGTACCATTGTTTACAGGTAAACATGATGGCCTGAACGTTTAGAATCAGGACCGACGCGGATTTGCCAACCAATCCGAACGTACTTTTGTTGCTGTATAGGCTTTCGTCTGTTTGGAGTGAACATCTTCGTTGGGACCCACGAGCACCCAGTCCGGTTTCGTGGGTCGTTTGTCCCACCGGGAAAGTGACATGTTCGTGGGGTGCAAAGGGTCAACCAGACTATCATCGTAAACGACTTGCTCGAAGATGTCGGTTAATAACTCGGCCGGTAGATCGCGGATGGACATCCTACTCCTGGATTGTAGGACTTTGCGGTAGAGATTCTGGTTAAGACGGCCGTTCACGAAAGATCACAGATAATGTGGAGCACTCGACGTTTCGGTTGGGATGTGTGCGGAGGATCTACGGTTACGAGCCAGGTGGAAGACAAAGAGCTGAAGGAGATTCAAATGAGAGAATCCAGGAGATCAAGATTGAACGCGTACGAAAAGTGCATATGACGTGAAAGCGCGTTGGTTGAATTTAATACAACTTATGAAGACCGTTCGAGTTTTGCGCGTCTCTCTACTTTGCACGTGGGCGCGTCTGCCGTGATTCGTGCTCCTGCCTTTTCTGGTCCACGCGCCAAACCCATGTACCCATGTGTGATGCTGTCCCATTGCAACCCCGATCATCTACGAACCACACGCTCTACGTGGATGATACGACCCTCAACTGGATCAGTTACTTGCTGGCGCAACATGACACCCCGCGGACGAGCAGCACGTCGTATTGCACAAATCAGCATGTCCTGTCACCTGTTTCAGTGCGTGGCGTCAATATCCTCGTCGGCGATGGGGACGGCAAGGAAACGTCCATTCCCACCCCATCTTCCCCGCATCCTGTACGTGGGGGTTTTTTTTTTTTTTGTTCGAGAGCAGTACACAAAGTTACTCACCGTGACCCCATCACCCTCCCACAGGTCCTGGGGTCACTTCCGTCGGAGGCACGACGAATACACAGTCTTGAAGTGACGGCGAGTACCCCCGGCGGCGGATTCTTGCACCTTGGGTACCAAGATGGCGCTATTGCCACCCTCCTCCAGAGTCTGAGCAGCTGTTATGATGCCCTGTACAAGTGCGTTTGCTGTGCTGTAACCAGCCCAGACCTATTCTCACCTGGTAATTTGTGCAGCTCTTTAGGCCGTGGCATTCCCGACATCTCTGCGCAGGCGCTCAACTTCGAGTTTGTTTGCCACGAGGAATCGAAACTCTCATCTGGCACGGGCTGCTCGGCGCCTGTTCGTCTTCCTCCTTCCCCCACCTCTCTGTGTCGTTTATCCTCAAGCACTCAGCCGATCATGAATGTATGGAACATGGCAGGCGTTATCTTACTGCTGGATGACTGTCTGGTTTCGAGGGGCAGGGCCCGAGTTCCTCAACCCCTGGCTGTACGGCCAGGGCCTCGCAGGGCTCATCGACAGAAACACTCGTGGGTTCTTCACTATCGTTGGGTAGGACCCTGTGCACCCGATCTAAACTGTCTTTCTCATTTTCGAGGATGGCCGATTCAAGTTCTATTGGTCACGGGCCGGGGGGCTCCCGACTTTGGCGGACTAGAGGAAATTCTTGAAGACACCTGGTTGGGGAACTGAGCCTCGTAGCTCCCTGCAGAGCAGCCCAACACGCATATCAACCTTCGGCGGCCACAAACGTCCATCCTACCTTACATGCGTTTCGCATACCAGATGGGTCAACCTAATCAAGAAGCCCGGTATTGATATGATTTCCTAAGCGCTACGACAACACCAGTGGGGGTACCTTACATGCGCGTTTCGACCGCAGTTTTACTACGGGTATCTCTGGCCAGTAGGTCGGAATATCAATGGGTTCAAAACAAAATAAAAAACTGTTGATTGGATGCACCCTAAATGATACGGACTAATTGGGTTGGATGACCACAGGCCATGCGTCTGTGACCTTGCATATGGGACTACCGTTTGTGACGATAGTAACCGCCTGGGGTCCGGTTCATCCGCTCCTTGTACGAGTGGACGCTCTTTACAGTGTACTGCAGAGAAATCCCAGAAGACGTCGTGCGCACGCTGGCCACAACGCGGGATTTTGATCTGAGCTCCTGTCGCCTCTTTCCACGGGTGACCTTAATTGTGCTTCGTTGGTGTTCCACTCTCCGTGAGGATGGAACTGGGACAAATGCCGGCGTAGAAGTTTCCGGATCCATATCTGCTTCGGAAGATGAGCCAGGGACGACACTGGTGCCATTGTCGTCGAACACATCATTCTTGTACTGGCGAATGCGATATATGTTCTGCTTGTGAATGTGAGGGTTCCGACTGATCCGCCCCTTGAGTTTTTCCCAGGCCGAAGCGACGACGCCCTTCGTAGCCACCTGGTCCTTCGCGGTACGACCTTTCGAAGGTTTCTCCTCGCTCTGTTTGACCTCCGTCTTCCTCCGCTTCACTTCCTCCCCCACGCGAATCGCCTCCTGCCCCTTATTCCGCACAGCATCTCCTTTCATCGAAGGCTCTGCTTCATTTCGACGTGACTGACGTTCTTCGCGACCCACCTCCTTTGCACGGTGAACCGCAATCCCCCGCCTAACCACCCTGACCTCCCGCTTGCGCTTGGCCGTCTCGGCCTGCCGAAATAGCATCTCGGCCTCCTCCCAGATCATAGTGTCCATCCGCTTCGCGCGGGCCTCCGCCTGCATAGCCGCATCGTGGGTTTTCCCTGCGCGTGTCTCGAGGCTCTGCGCCCACGTGAAGGCCATTCGCGCAGCCGTCTCGAGCCCCCGCGCGTCCTCCTTGAGTCCCGCGTCCTCTTCCCAGCGTGCGATTTGCTGCTCCGGCCAGATGCTGCGCGCGGCGCCAGATTTGCTCCTCTGCCCATATAGACTTCCTCTCTCCGAGACGCCTGCCTCGGTTCCTTCTCCCCATTCAATAGACGCTCCAGCCGCGTCTCCAATGGATCCACCAGGGGTGAGGTAAGGACCTTCGAGAACACGCTGAGGAGGGACACGAGAGGTAGCGGCGGAGACTGGGGGTAGATGATGGGTCTCAGGGGTAGGTGGACCTAAATACAGGTTGATCGAGGCTTTCGGTAAGGTGGCACCTTGACCAATGGGTCGTATCCATGCTATGGAAGAGCCCTCGGATTTCTGCGGCGATCCAGGTGTCAGATCCATTTCCGAAGAAATTCTCCCAGGGGTTGTCCGGAGGGACGGGTACTCCAAGTGCAGTCCCACCCCAGGTTGCGCCTGCATTGAAGGTGTCGAGACTACCCTATAGATGTAGTGATTCCTCGCAAGAGGGGTATCACCCCCAACCGAGACATTGTGGATATGGTGTGTTTCGCATAGAATATGATGAAGAGACGATTTTGAGCCATATGGATCCCAGAAAATATTTCCACAGAGTCGCGTTAAGCTTGAAGTAATCATCCTGTGATAAGCACATGTAGCGGCCACGTCAAGGCAGGGTGAGTACGCCATCACATAGACGTATATTCAGGTTGCGAATCGTCAAGGCTCACCTTCAAGAAACCAAAGCAGAAGGGAAACCAAGATGGGGACTGTACAGGTGGGAAGAAAGGTTGATATAGTTCAAGGAACCTGTGGTTTATGTATTCGTCCCGAGACACAGCAAACGTGTACAGCTAATCAACCCTGTGATCCACGCCGATTCAGCTGTTCTCTACGGTACCAATAAAAACAGGTAACGTTAAACGTAGCACCGCCTCATTGAAGTGACAGGTGTCAGGTCATTAATAATGTTGTTCGGAGATTGTCGGAAGCGATGCTGTAGGTGTTCAAGACGCATGCCCATTGCCACTGGCAATGGGCATGCAGCGGCCGGGTGCAACAGTTTGCAGTGTTACAGAACCGTACCTTGGCTGAAATTTGTTTTTGTTGTCAACAACCACCTTAAACCGCCAAAACCATCCAAATCTTAAAACATATCCTCATTTTCGCAACAACCTCCCGAAAACAGTTAGCAAAAACTTCCAAAGCCACTACTAGTACTGCAAAATGTGAAAACGGCTCTTGGGCATCGCATAATAGTCTGTACAGATTTAAAAATAAATAAATAGAGACGACCTCTAAGACACTCCAGACGCTAGCGACACCTTGATCGAATCGACGCCCGGGCCTTTGTAGTGTATTCAGCAGAGGCTTCAGCAGATGTTTCGCACTCACTGGTCACGGTGGCCACGTGAGAAATCGATCTGAGCTTGTCCTAGTCCTCTATAGTGATGGCCATGCCGATCATCGCACCGGTTTGGCGCGGAATTCAGACGAGCCTGATGACCCTCGTTGACAAATCCAGATCTGTGTTCACATTGGTGGACGAGCTGGAACTTATGCCCGAAATCGCCATTGTCCTGGAGAATGCGAGTCGTGTTCTGCCTGTCTACCCGAAAGCATCCTGCTCTGCACGCTCCACCGTGATCTCCCGCTTCGTCACCACAACCCCTCATGTCCGTCTCAGCCTCCCTCTCCCATGTCTCTACGTCCCGGCGCCGCCCTTCGGCCTCCGCCTGCATAGCCGCATCGTGAATTCACCTCATGTGCGCCTTAGGGCCTCTGTACCCCGGGCCACAAGAAAGCCATTCGCGCGGCAATCTCGAGTCCCGTTTCCTCTTCCCGTCGCTGCCTCTTCTTCCCGCCGTGCGACCTGTTGCCCCAAGTATGTGCTGCGCGCCACTGGGATCGCTTTGCTGGCTGTATAGACTTCGTCTCTTCGAACTTCTCATCCCATTCTGTCGATGTCCCAGCTACGCCCTAGCTGTATCCACAGAGACTGGGGTAATGAGTGATAGCTCTGTTGATTGAATTGAAGGGGCTAGCGACTAATGTGTGGAAGTTCCTGGTCACGTGGTCCGATAATGACCTTCTAGGACGTGTTGAGTGCGAGTGCGAGAAGTAATGAAGGATGCGGGACGTGGAGGAAAGGTTTCAGGGAGGAGGCGGGCGGGTTGTGAGGGTGTGGGAGATAGGTCTTCGCGATAGAGAAATTAGTTCAGACGACCATCCCAGACTCGGAGGGGCCACCGATAACAGGTGGAGCGTCCAAAGACCTAATTGGGACTGGGGGTTCTACTGTGACAAGCAAGACACCAGACTCAGAAGATAGAGCTAAAAGAGGGGTTGTTCAACGAGAGAGGTCGGGGAGATAAGGATCAATGCGTACGGAAAGTGTGTAGGACAGTGGCATGAAAGCGTAACGGTTGAACTTGTATGAGAATTGTGAACTGTTGGAGTGTCTGAGTGGTGCATGTCTGTAACCTTGCGGCACGAGGGGGTGTTCACCGACACGACTACCGCTTGTGACGAAAGTAGCTGCCTGGGCCCTGATTCATCCGTTCCTTGTATGAATGGACGCTCTTTACAGTGTATTGCGCAGAAGAAGTTCCAGAAGGTGTCGTATACTCGCTGGTCACAACATGGGACGACGATTGTTGGTCCTCCACGAGGGCGGTCTTAATCGTGCTCCGCCATTGTTCCACCCTCCGGCGTGAGCACGGAATTGGGACAAATACCCACGTAGAAGTCTCCGGGTCTAAATCCGCATCGGAAGACGAGCTGAGGCCTACACCGATCCTGTCGTCATCGAACCCGATGTCCCTGTATTGGAGGAGGAGAGGCAGGTCCTGCTTGCGAAAGTGAGGGTCCCGAGTGATCCGGCCCTTGAGTCTTTCCCAAGCTGAAGGGACGACATCCTTCGTGGCCCTCTGGTCCTCCGCTGCACGACGCTTGAGTTTCTCCTCACTCTCCTCGAGCACCGTCTTCCTCTGGCGCACTTCTTCCTCCAAGCGAAGTGCATCCTGCTCCTTACGTTGCACGTCTTCTTCTTTCATCAAAAGTTCTGCTTCCTTCAGACGCGCCTCGCGTGCCTTGCGCCGTGCCTCCTGCTCGGCGCGCTGAACCGCGATCTCTCGCTTAGCTAGCCCGACTTCCCGCCTAACCGTCTCGGCCTGTCGACGTAGCACCTCGGCCTCCCTCTCCCAAATCTTCGCATCCATGCGCTTTGCGCGGGCCTCCGCTTGCATAGCCGCATCATGGATTCTCCCTGCACGGGCCTCGAGGCCTTGCACCCATGCGAAGGCCGTTCGCGCGGCCGTCTCGAGTCCCCGGGCGTCCTCCTCCTTGAGTCTCGCTTCCTCTTCCCGCCGCGCTGCCTCTTCCTCCCGCCGCGCGACTTGCTGCTCCAGCAAGATGCTACGCGCGGCGCTGGAGTTACTCAGCTGGCTGTAATGGCTTCGCCTTTCCGCGACAACTGCCTCGGACCCTTCGCCCCATTCTGTAGACGCGCCAGCTGCGTCTCCCTTGGATCCATCAGGGCTGGGGAGGTGAGGACCTTCGGGAACACGTTGGGGGCGGACTCGAGTGGTAGTGGAAGACATGGGAGGTGGAGGATGGGTTCCGGAGGTAGGTGTGTGGTGGGAGTGTGAAGGACTAGGTTCGGTGGGCGGACTGTGTGTGACGGAAGGAGGTCCAGCGGGATGTACAACAATCTGAGGAAGCTTGCGCCGTAGGATGTAAGATTCACGTGCCACTGGCACGGAAACGCGAGGATTTATCTGAGTAATTGGTCCTCGGGCTGCCTGGAGTCTGGGCTGTGTGTTTTGGGATGGAACTTCTGTACCCTCCCCGCCACTTTCGCACTCTCCATTGTCGCTGTCAGTGTCGTCATTGCCTTCTTCTTCTTCTTCTTCTTCTTCTTCTTCTTCTTCTTCTTCTTCTTCCTCTTCCTCTTCGTCCAGGTCTTCGCCTTCGTCGCTTCCTCCTTCCTCGCCAGCAAAAGTTCCCTAACAGAATTTTCATTTGAGCAACTAGTAATTACCTCGACATACACTGCCACTGCCACTTTCACGTACCTCCATATGTTGAGTTTCCTCGCCGTCCTTTCTGAGGGCGTCTCTGTTCTGAAATTGATATGCCCTTCGGGACCCGGTATTGCGCTGTGGGTCCAAATACCTGTTACGTGGGGTCCTCGGAAAGGTAGCACTGCGCCGGATGGGTATCCGTGGTACGGAATACATCCGGGGCTTCTGCAACGATTCAGGTGTCAGATCCGTTTTCGAGGGAATCCTGTTAGGGGTAGTCAGGGATGGGCGCTTCGAGTGTAGTCCCACCCCAGCTTGTGCCCGACTCTGCATCAAAGGAGTCGAAACCGCCCGATAGGTACGGTCTTTCCTTGCAAGAGGTATATCACTCCCAACGGAGACATCGTGGATAGGGCGTGTCTCGCGTTTCATATGACGAAAAGATGATTTTGAGCCATATGGATCCCAGAAAAGAAATGCGCCGGGCCGCGTAGAGTCATGTTGCGTTAGGCTTGAATTACTCATTAACCTTGAAGATAGCGACCACGTCAAGGCAGGGTGAGTACGTCATCACATGAACATATATCGCGAATCGTCAAAGCCTACCTTCAAGCAACTGAACGTAGGCAGAGATCAAGATAAGGACTGAGAAGAAAGGTTGATGTAATATGTTCAATAACCCTCTAGTTTATATGTTTGTTCCAGGACACAGCAAACATGTACAATTGATCAACCCTGTGATCCACGCCGAATCGGCTGTTCCCTGTCAGTAAAAACAAATAACGCTAAACGTAGCACCGGTTCATTAGAGTGACGGGAGTTAGGCCGTTGATGATGCTGTTCAGCGAAGCGCTCGATCCAGTGGGTGTCCAAGGCGCGACCAACTTGAATACTGATGCACATGGAGCGGCAACAATCTGAAGTAGTGACTCGAAGTCAGGCGGGGGATTCTCCGGAAGTAAGGCATCTATGGTCGAAAAAACTGTCTTCTGTAGCACCTGTGGAGATTAAGACCCGAGTCGAGCATATGCGTCCCGATGAACCGAAACCGCCAAGGAAACCGCCGACTCCATGGTGTAATGCAACGTTGTTTATATGTCATCGCTACAGACGTAACAAGACGCATGTGGCAGCCGAGGTTCAGTGTCCGAAGGCTATGACGGTTTTCCGGTTTGTTGGGCTGTGCCGCCGGTGTTACTTCTCAAGGCCTCAAGGCCTCAAGTAAGTTAGTGTTCAACGTTCAAGTTCAAGGAAATCGGGCCGGCCACGGACCCACATTACTGGCACTTCATGATGTAATACACCGTGATAGGGCTGCTCACTGGTGCTTCAGGGGACCACTAAATATGGAACGTTGCGTAGAAGACTCCAACGAGCCATGGCTTCCTGGGTTGATGAAACCAAAGGTCTTGGCGAGTACACGCTTTTCATCTTTATCACTTCGCATCCTTGCTGAGATCAGTCCAAAGGTAATACTGATTCGTTCATAGAAGAAAGTAGTCTCCTGCCAGTGAGAATATTTCAGAGAAAAACATTAATAAACATAGCACTCGGACCTCGATTGGGACTATGACAGAGTTAGCAGTCAACAAGGGGGGAGAGAGGATCGAAATACATTATGGTTGCTACCAGCCGACTGTAACTCCAAGGTCACTGGGAAACCGATCACAAGAATCCCGAACACGATCGACGGAACTCTCCAACAAAATTGCTCTTGAAGTTGTTCGTAGAGCACGATGTTCCATATCGAAAAGTAATGAAGATTGGGCTTAACGTATAAATAGGGCAAGTGACTACTACTTAAGCGGAACATGACGAAAGTACCCCGCTGGGCTTCGATTAAGCCGCTCCTTGTACGAATTGATGCTCCTGACAGTGTATTCTGCAGAGGCTTCAGCAGATGTTCCACACTCGCTAGTCACCACGTGGGACACTGATCTGAGCTCCTCCTGGCCCTCTACAGTGAGAGCCATACCAGTCATTGCACTAGTTTCGCTCGTAGTCCGTCTTTGTTCCACACTCACATAGCGCGGGGTCAGGAAATAGGCCCTCGTTGACGATTCCAGATCGGTGTTCGCATCGGTGGACAAGCCGGAGCCTAGGCGGATGGCATTGCCACTGATCTCGTCCTTGTCCTGGGGAATGCGAGCCGTATTCTGCTTGTTGGCCTGGGGGTCCCGGTTAATTCGTCCCTTGAGTTTTTCCCAAGCCGAAACGACGACGTCTTTGTTGCTAATCCGATCCTCTGCCGCACGCAGACCCTTCTCGAGCTTGAGCTGCTCCTCCTTCCACCTCATCTGTAGCTTCATCCGCCGTGCGTCCTCCTCCATTTGGAGTGCTTCCTGTTCCTTGCGCTGCACGTCTTCTTCTTTTAGTAAAAGCTCTGCCTCCTTCCGACGCGCCTCGCGTGCCTTGCGCCGTGCCTCCTGCTCTGCGCGCTCCACTGCGATCTCCCGCTTTGTCACCTCAACCTCTCGCTTGCCCGTCTCTGCCTGTTGACGAAGTATTTCGGCCTGTCTCTCCCATGTCTCTGCATCTCGACGCCGCGCTTTGGCCTCCGCCTGCATAGCCGCGTCGTGGATTCTCCCTGCGCGCGCCTCGAGGCTCTGCACCCACGCAAAGGCGTTTCGCGCGGCAATCTCGAGTCTCCGCGCATCCTCTGCCTTGAGTCTCGCCTCCTCTTGCCGTCGCGTTGCTTCTTCCTCCCGTCGTGCGACCTGTTGCTCCAGGTATATGCTGCGCGCCACACTGGGGTTACTGTACTGGCTGTATAGACTTTGTCGCATTGACCCGCCTGCCTCGGACCTTTCAATCCATTCTGTTGATGGGCCAGCTACGTCCTCACTGTACCCACCGAGACTGGGATAGTGGGTGATAGCTCGGTTGGTTGGGTTGAGTGCCGGCGACGAATATGGGGAAGTTCCTGACCACGTGGTCCGATAAGGACTTTCCGGGATGTGTTGGCTGTGTGTACGAGAAGTGGTGAAGGACGCGGGACGTGGAGGAAGGGATCCAGGTACGGGTGGGTTGTGGGGGTGCGGGGGGATACGTTGGGCGGGCACACTACGTCCGGCGAGAGGGGATCCGTTTTGATGCCCTTGGAGAACCCGAGGCGTTAGAACTTGAGGACGTCCGTTCGTTTTGTGCAGTGGGGTGTAAGATTGGTCAACCTCTGACGTGGCACGAGGACGCGTCTGCGTGGTTGGGCTACAACCTAGCAGAGGACTGGGCTGTATGTGTGGGGCCGACG